>CALSCE010010661.1:195231-197449 GCA_943593645.1 Bovichtus variegatus
AGGATGGTAAGTCTGCACCCTAATACGCAGGGAAATCTAGTCTGTGATTACAAAAAAAATTGTAAAAAAAGAGAGGACAATAGGGGCGGTTAGGTGAGAAAGAGGTGGAAAGAGGAGGAAGATGTTAAAGAAGGTCAAGACCCAGACATGCCTGATTCCAGGTGGGTATACAGATGTTGTGCCCATGAGCCAGGTACTTACCCTACATTACTGCACAAGCCTCTGTCAAATTCTGTCAGCACTCCAAACAGTAGAAGAAATAAAGTGACCATAAGACATGCAAAGAAAAAGCTAAGTTGTAAGAGTTATTCAAAAACCATTATGAACCCAAGATGTAAGAAAAAAAGAGCAATTCAATGGCTTTTACACTATTAGAGAAAGGCTCCTTGGAAAATAAACATTTTAGGTTGAAGATTTATAGATCCAATGAAATTGGTGTTTGAATTTTTTAAGATGAGAATAGGCTGCACTAGAATGCGTACCTGAAAAGTATATCTTTTAACAAAGATGCCCTTCTGCCCCTAGAAAGCTACTACATACATACAGTAGCGATGTCCTGCCCTGTCATCCGGTTTCAACAGGAAATCCATGACTTTAAAGAAGCCATGTTACTGCAACCTGAGCTAATTTTTGACTGGGAGCCCATTTATGATTAGCAGACTTTTAATGTATATGTTTATGTGTTAAATCAATGAACACTTGGGATAGCTTTGGAGAGAAATGTGGTTCTGCATGTCAGCTCAAAGTTCAGGTATGAAGTTAATCTCATCTGTAAATCTGCTCAGAGCATGACAGGTATGTATTAGTTCATACTGGAGGAATGGAGACACACACACAGGCCTGGGTGGTTAGCAGGAGCAGTGAGAGCCACCATGACTAGAAAGACACACTGACAGAAGATCTCAGGGACATGCAGTAGAAAACACACGTTAGAAATTCTAACCGAAAATAAGAAAGAGACAGAATCACATTAAGGGAATTTGAAGATCACTACTGTACATAATGAAACAGTAAAGCAGTTCCACCAGCACATCTATATGTACCTCTTTTTAATAAGTGTCATGAATCCATTATAGTAAAACAGGGTTAATGGCTGCCCTCAATGTAAAAATGCAATTTGGGGGTGACTTGTTCTTATGTATTTTTCAGCTCAATGACTCTTGATTGGTTAGGACTCAGGGCTCAGCTTGCCATTGGCCATTGCTCCACTCAGTCGTGAAATGGTTCCTTTAATTTGTGACCAGTGCTGCTGCTGGGATAGCCTGCTCGGTCCTCTCTCATATGAAGTCACCAAGCTTTGACAAATGGAAAGAGAGAATTGATCAGATTTGTTGTCCATTTCTTGACCCCCACTTCTCAATTGTGTTGTGTTGTGTTTGTTACATAGCAACATGCTTCAGATGACTAAGTACATTAGTAAGAGTGTATATCTGTGCTCCATTTAATGATGTTGATGGTGGTGTCCTTCGGCTCAGGTGATGGCCAGAAAAGGAAATGCTCTATATTTCTTTAGTAGCTATTGAAATGTGCGGCCCAGGGGTCAGTCACTTCTGTTCTCTAAGGATGCTCTCACATCTTTCCAAAGTTTTAATCTTTAATATCTTAGTAGTATACTCAAAGCCTCAGGCTCAGTATGACTTTTTCAATAAAAGGAACTTTACAAAAAACAGGCCCTTACTGTAATCGTAATTTTCAGGTAGTTATTTATGCCGTAGTAAGTCAGCACCAGCTCTGCTCCAACTGGTCACAAATCTGGAGAGAGACGTTTAATCAAAACAAGACAGAGATCTAACAACATGTCAGTTTTAGACTACATTCAAGTTATGTGGGCAACATTTGAAAACACTTCTGTTGTTTTCTTCCCATCCACACAAAGCCAGCGGTCGTCATACCAACAGAGCTTTTCAAAAACCATCTCCAGAGTGAATAAATCTGGAAACACAGTTAGCAATGCATTTCAGAGAAAAGAAAATGACCAGAAAACAATGTTGTAAGCCTGGTCAGACATAATCAGTGTGTGGCAGTCTTTTCTTTTTTACTTCTAACCCCAAACTTGGATTTATTTCTTTCATGCTGTCATTTACTTAAGTCTGTATTTAATACTCAGTGCTTTGTGTATAACATGCTTTCTATAAAACAGTACACATGTCTCCTCTAAGGGAGGGACCTGCGTGTGTGTGTGCGTGTGTGTGCGTATGTGTGTGTATATTTTGTACCT
>CALSCE010010661.1:202449-217308 GCA_943593645.1 Bovichtus variegatus
CACACACACACACACACACACACACACACACACACACACACTTAAACTCACACACAGACCGTCATCCTGCCTAATCCCTTCAAACGTGTCCATACACACTCACACCCACAGGCATACAAAGACACACTTTCTCACACCTTTTAAGCACTCCGCCAGCGCAGTAATCACCACACACACACTGCACTCTGATATGTCAGTCATTTTAACACCATGGTTCTCTTGGGAGGGGGAGGTGGGAGGCTTTCCTCACAGTGTTCAAACGTGCGCATAAATACATATACACACACACACAGGAATCTAAAAACAGGATAGCAGATAGATGGGAGGGATAGATGTAATATCATCCTACACAATAAATGATTAGAGATTGAGACGGAGGACAGGAAGGTGTCTGTTCCCTGAGTCCCTAAGTGGACACACACATCCGATAATGGAGGTAATGTAATTTTACAGCTGTGCAAGGGAAAAGAGGAGGAAAAGAGCATAGAGGGGTGGAGAGAAACCTGAGAAAATTACATTTGGTAATGGCCTAATTATGGCAGAAAAATTGGAAAGGACAACTGTGTGTGTGTGTGTGTGTGTGTGTGTGTGTGTGTGTGAGAGAGTGTGCGTGTGTGTGTGTGTGTGTGTGTGAGACAGACCAGCCAATGGCAGAATTACTTTAATCACTGTGGTAGCCTCAAGGCAGAGGGTTCCATGCTGGCAAATTTGGCCTGGTGACCAAGCTTAAACGCACACACACACACACACACACACACACGCGCACACACAGACACAAACACACACGCACACACACGCGCATAGTATTCTACAGCCCTGAAGCTAAGTCCACTGAAATACATTGGAACTGAAATAACATTTTAATTATGTAGTTTTAAACATAATATAAAAAAAACAGTGATGTTATGGAGTAGTGTCACAATGAGTTGTGGGTACTTAACTGCCCAATTAGAAAGCAAAGGAGAAGCAAAATTTAAGCAATTCCAAAGACAAAGTTACAGAATGAAGCCTCATCTTAGTGTGGCCACCCTTCTTACATTTCAAAGCAGTTAGGCATCAATCAATAGAAGGATTCAGTCAGTACATTTTTAATGCAAAGATAATACTCTACATATATATATATATAATGGTCTTGTCTAGACAGTCACTTGATTTGCGACACTCGCTTAACCTTAATCATTTGGGGTCAATGCCTAAACTTAACCATCTTGCCAGAGTTTCACAGATCGAGGGTTACCATCTAGACACGATCGTATCTAATCCAGCCGGTAAAGCTAATACTTCACTTTTTCACGTTTTTACAGAGTTGCATTTTTAGGAAAAAGAAAGAAATTAAACAAGTTCTGTTCAGAGTAAAAGTAAGGATGAGGAGAAATTACTCAACAGGACAAGAATGAAACTCACATTTACATTTGAACTTTGGAATGCCATCTTTACATTTGAACAGTCCTTTAAAAGCAAATATAAAAGGTGTGTCTCGCATGAAGCCTCTTCATGACATATTAATGGAAGCCCTACACATGACCTCAGCACTCCACTGAGGAATCACACACACATGCACACGTCAAGTTAATGTGCAGCCTACACTATGTGCTGTATGCGTGTGTCACGTCTTTGAGTTGTCTTGTTCTTCAAATGAGATTTGATATTATTAGGAGACCTAGCATATGTTTTTTTTTGTAATGACATACATACATTTACATGAAGCTTTTTCTGCCTCCAAAATACACTGTACTGAATGTGGAGCAGTCCAAACCTTCAATTAAAAAATATATTATTGTGTTGTAATTGAATTTTCTCTTGAATTGTGATTTTTGTGTATTCTGTGTTTTTGTTTTCTATGTCGTGTCTTGCTGGCTCCAAACTGAAGCTGAAGATACTTCCACATTGGCTTTTAGCTTTATGCCATGATGATGGCCGGTAACTATCAAAAACAAAACATTGACTATCAACATCTTTTAACCAAATGAACATCAGGCCATCACAAGATTAATATTTGTGTAATGTATAGTTGCATCACATGTAAAGCTGCTTTCACATGATCAGCGGTAAATCCGGTCTGCGCTGGCTGTGCCGTTGTTTTCCTGTGGAGAGTGCGTGTCGCCCGACTAGACAGAAGCTACCCTTGGATCGAGGTTGAGGTTGAGGTTAAAGTTGAAATCATTTTGACTTTGAGCGCAGCACTTGGTGGCAATTTCGAGCGCTGCGCTCAAAGTCAAAATGATTTCAACTTGGTGCTGGAGGGGACAGAGGACACAGTGAGATTCAGATGTGCTAATGAGGTGGCGTGGTGAACCGACATCTTCACATGATGGAGCCAAAAAGTAAGTAGAGATAACAAGAAAGGAGAGGAATAAGTGGAAGAGGGGAAGAAGTAATGAGCTGAGTAGAAAGGATAGAAATGATTCAAGATGGAGTGACGAAGAAACAGAAAGAGTGGTTTTAGCATTAACAGAGACAAACGACAATCAAACATGGTGAGATCAGGTTAGCAAAGAGAACAAAAGATTATCAGAGATGAGAATAATGGAGAGGAGGAAGATAAAGAAAAAAGAGGGAGAGGTCATTTAAAAGAAGATGGGGAGTGTGAGTGGGAGAGAGAAGAAGAGAGGGAGAGAGGGAGAGGGCCAGGCTGTAGCCTTTCATTTATTCTGGCTGGCACAAAGGAACATTACCTCTGGACACACACACACATTCAGCCTTAATAAGCCACTTCCAGTGAAGCAGAGCTGCAGCAGTCCTGTCATAAGCCTCTGGCTGAGCCCTCAGAGCCGACCTAACATTTATTTAACCTCCAGCTGGCTGCAGCCATCTCGTCTGCTACAGTGCACGCTCACTCATTCACTGCTGCTGTCTGATGGCCTGGTTGTGCGGATTCAAATTAAAAACTGTGAAATCTAAAGAGAATAATTTTAAATGGTAAAAATATGGTAAGGGTCACATTAAAATGACACAGAAATATTGTGACCACAACAGTAAAGTGTTAAATCATGTATATGTCAGTAGGGAGTGGTAGGCTTGACATGTTTCTTTTGTTTTTTGTTTTTTTAATGCTGTATTGGAAAGCCTTTTATTGTGCCGGTGAACACACTTGGGTGGCTGCCAACTCCCATTGGGTGGGTGTGTTTTTTTGACTGTTAACATTGTGCCTGGAGGGATCACTAAATAGCCTCTTTGTATGTCATGAATACGTGATGTCACGACAAAGGTGAGGGGACATCTTTAGTGTGATTTGGGTGTCAGCAGGAGGTCTTCAATATTTCAGACGAGGTATGGAGGAGGAGGGTTCTTTGTTAAGTCGTACAGAGATGCACCAAAGAAGAAACCAGAAAGCTTGGCTGCAAACAGGTCCAGGTAATTGAGTTCTTTCTTGCTTTTGAGCTCTTAATTAACATCTGGAAGTGGAAGTCTGACATAAATAGAGATTACTGTTGAATGGTCTAAGAATTTCTATCACTCACATTGATGTGAGGTTAGGGGAGAGGCCAAATCAGAGATCAGGTGTAGAACTAAATGACTTAATGTCATGACTTTTGTCTAATACCACCACAAGGTTTTATTTCATTGCTTTTAGGGGGAAAGGGAATGCAGGGGTTGGAAAGGGTGAAGCTACAACACATACTGTACACATCTTGAATAATAAACCTTCTTCTCTCTTTATCCTTTCAACCATGATTGGTTCATGTTAAAACCCTTTGACTCTCCCCTCATTTATCTTTATTCTCTCTGACTTTTTCAAATTCAGAAATCCAATTTGTTCACTGTTGCTCAGCTCACATGGAACCAACATTGTATGTGCAACTCCTGCAGATACCCTTATCTTGTTTCAATTGTTGATTCAGTGCTATTCAACGACAGTCATAAATGTCAGTGCTGTAATCACCAATCAGTGCTACATATTCTTTGTATTTCTTTCTCTTTCACCTCCCCTTCCTCTCTTCTCTAACACCACCTCTTCTCTGTCTCTCTGTTTCTATTCTCTGGTCTTGTCTGCTGATGTCTCGCTGTCCACATCTTTAACCTCTTTCCCTCTTTTCTGTCCTCACCCAGCCTCCCTCTCAGTCTGCCTGCCCCCATCCTGTCTTTGCAGGTGTGATGGAAGGAAACTGACCGGGGGAAATGGACTGAGGTGTCCCGCTGCCTTCTATTTCCTGTTCAGCCAGTATGAGTTGCAGAGGACCTGGATGGCTTGACATGATGTGGTCTTGTTGTCTCCTCTGCTTGTTTTTCCTTTTGTGAAGTGTTTTTACTGATAAAGCTACAGTGTTATTGTGGAGATGGTCACCGAGTTAGCAACTTTGGAAATACATATTGCTGATTGGGGCTGGACTGATGCAGAGCTCATGGCTGATAATGGTCTTTCATTACAAATTGGCATCTGATATGATGCATATGGTGCACACTGACTGATTTGATATTTCGTGTTGGCTCATTTCAAGTTGCCCTTTAATGCCTCACACCACTGTGGTGTGATTTGTGATCTGCAATTATAAATCGTAGACCATTTTTCATGGGGCACATTATGACTTTTCATAACAACATAAGCACAGGTGTAACAAATAACGTTAATGGTATGTCTGTTTGATTTAGGTGGACCATAAAGCAATGCCAGTGATCCCGCATGAACTGTATGAATGAATGAAGTGCTTCCATGTTAGTAATCACACCTGTGTTTAACAGGTCACAAGGTCTGTTGTGAGAAAGTCCTCCAAATTAAACAACAAAATAAATAGTTTGTAACTGCCCTTAGGACACGTAGAAGCACCCATATCGGCAGGACAACATCAATTGCTTCCAAAACTGTTACAAAAATCTGCTTTATGATGTGACAACTCATAAAGCAGATAGGTTTGCTAAAGGTTTGTTTAGGTTTATGGATCGTGGTTTGGGTTAAAATTACTACTTTGCTTTGAGGGAACCTTCATCGTCATGGTTACAATAACAATCTGGTTCATAGTAAAAAGAAATTCAGTTGGAAACAGACAGAGGTCTGCCGTGTTAAGGTTTCGATGTTTTGTCGTTGGTTGTTTGATCAGACTGTGTTGCAATTTTACTGCTTACAGTAGAAATACAGTACAAGGAACATTCTTGTATCAAAGCCATTGTTGTGACGCTGCTAGAGAAGAACTAAAGGAGCTATATGTGGTCTAGTTCAGTCAGAAACTGCTGGATGCGAGACACGATTTCTGCTTGTGTGTCAAAAATCGTATGTCTTCAATGGTCTGTACTGAGCATGGCTGGTATTGTTATTTTTTGAGAATTTGTGCAGATCACTGCTAGTTTTTCCTTTTACAATTTAATCATTTTTAACCTTAGGTTAATAATTCTTGCATGCAATTAATTCCCCCCAAATGCGACGTGCAATATTTCCTTACTTACTCACCAATTGTTACTATTGTTATTTTTAGCTCTGTATTATTGTGTGCATTTGCCCTTTATTTAATTATCCACTTAATTTTACTGTTCACTTATTTTATTGCATTCTTTTTACCTTTCTGCTGTGACCATGTAAATTTCCCCGCTGTGGGACTAATAAAAGATTTCTGATTCTGATTTCTCTCTGTCCATCCTTGTCTTCCCCTCCTGCTCGGCTTCCCACTGCCTCCCCATTTGTCTTCTCTCCAACTCTCTCTTTCCATTTGCTCTTTCTTTCCCTTTCGATTTAAAGTAGGTCATTCTGCAACATCAAGCTACAGCTCCTGCCAAGCATGACATCCACATATACACACGTATTGCCTGGCAACCCAGTGTTCACCCCCACCCCACATCCTTCATCCTTATTTCCTCCATCTTACCTTCCCTGGAGGTTGTGCTTGGTGCAGAGGGCTGGGTTCGCAATCTGACACCGCTGTGTTTTGTTCTGCTCTGCTTCCATACAGGGTCTGAGGATTAATTGAGCAGTGTTTTGTCGAGGAAAGAAGGGTTAATTCCACACATACATAACTTGTCTATAAATGTCTATAGATGTTCAGTGGAAGGGGACAGTCTTCAATGCAGAATCTCCTCTAAACAGTCTAAAGGGAACTAAAGCATGTGTCGCAGAGGTGAGATGTAGAAAGTGGGGTTTGATTAGTGCTATTTAATGGCACTATAAATTAATATATCAATCATGTGTGCCAGTATAAAGCTTTTTCCTGAGCTTTCAAATACATCTCATGGTCTCCCTTAATGGATGGAGTTCAAATAATGATTGTGAGGTGCATTGAGCCCTCCAGAAAAGATAGTAAGGGAACCTTGAGTTAAATAACTTTTTTTCTTTTGGTGAGGCATCTAGACTTATGGGACAGTAAAGACCTTCCAGGAACCCATTACTTGGATCATAAAACTAAAACTAAAATACTATTTCTGCTTCTACAGAAGTATTTTGTGTTTGCTGAGTAATAAAATACTTGGATTTACCCATAAAAATTGAGATAGGCGTGTTGAACATCAGCATTTTTTTTAAATTAAAAGATTATTTTTATACCTTTTTTATACCTTAAGCCTGTTATACCTTTATTAGAGAGTGATAGTAGAGAGAGAGGACATGTGTGGAAAGAGAGTAGGGGAATCACATGTAACAAACGGTCTGGCCAGGCAGGAATCAGACCAGCTGCCCCGAACAGCAACATTTTAGTTGCCAGAGTTCATGTTTGCTTATTGTGTGTCTTCTAGAGTTGATTTTCCCTCACTCACACAGAGCTGTTCAGCACACAACTCTCATATTTCAGATTTCAGAGCCCCTCACCAGCACATACATGCATCATAAATCAACCTCTAAACTGCATTACCACACAAGGATAATGTTGTCACAGATGTTATCACAAAATATATTCAAAGTGATGGACTACCCAGCAGGAGCAATTTAGAAGTTTTTGCCTGTTGATTTTCATAAATGCACTGAAGTTAATGGCTGCCAGTAAAGTAGGAGAAAAAAATCTACATTATCGCTGTATGTTTAGAAAATGTTGGGTAATAAAGAAAATAATATGTGATTTGTAGGCATAGAACATGAAACAAATAAATCAAAAACAATCTGGTGACTGAACCCAAAGCTTAAATATTTCTTAGTTACAGGTTGACAAACTGTAATGTTGAAATAATAGTTCAGAAATGTAGAAACAACATAATCATAATATTTATGTACTGTACTGAATATTGAATGTGGATTCACAAATACTACCTATAATGTTGTTACAGACAAACATCAAGGCAACATTATGCAATGAGCCCCTGAGAGTGGTTGTTATGTCAACCCCTTTAAAGATCTTATATATACGAATGAAATGATGTCATTGTTAGAGATATTTCCCCCGAACCGCTTTAGCATGTGATCTGTGACCTCCTAGTGTGTGTATGAGCTAGTTATTGCCATGGCCTCTCAGTGTGTGTGTGTGTGTGTGTGTGTGTGTGTGTGTGTGTCACAGTAATGGACTGGGTTTAAAGGAGGGTGAATAGGAGCTTGGAGATGTATGGGGGTGGGAGGTATAGATGTGTACATAACACACACACACCCACACACACACACACACACACATACACACACACTTCTGGGACAGTCATTAGTGAATTGGTGAGTGCTAGACCTGTTATAGATCAGGGAATAGCAGGTGATAGACTGGACATCAAAGTGCCCCCCCCACACACACACACACACACACACACACACACACACATACACACACACACCCTAACCCACACTCCTTATTGTCCCATGAGGCTGTTGACAGTAACTCAGAGAGAGCTACACTGGGGTGTGTTTGATGGAGGGCATCAACAACATCAGTCCTTTCTTTATTCACTTCACACATTGAGTGCAGTCTTTACAACCTGTGTGGAGTGGCACATAGATGTAGCTGGTCAACCAGCAAAAAACAGCAAAACACATCATAGATAACGCATAACACATAAAGGCAGGTCAATTGACCAGCAATAACTGCGATAATAGTATAGAATAAGTATAAAATAATACAAAATGGAAACACTCAACTTAAACTCGGGTTAAAGTTAGCCTCAAAATGGTTTCCAGGTTCAGTACTGAAGTACTTTACTTACTTTCCACTTCTGGTATCAACATTGCAACAAGCCATACGGTGATATCATTAGTGACCCTATAATGTATGAAGGAGGCTTGGGAATTTAGGAGAAACTTAATTAAGACTTTATAAAAACACTGTTTTTTTAGGACATTGTACATTCATTCAAAAAAGATTTCAAGCTGAATTAATGATTAGTACCGTTTCTGGCCATGACGTGATCGTCATGGTTGAAATAGGAATGGAACCATTTACACCCAACAACACATGCCCCAGTCAGAATGTTTGATTGGATTGTGTTGTTAACCTCACAGTCAACACTTGCCTTTAACCAGTGAGCCAAAACATAATTTTCCAAACATTTGTCATTTGAAAAAAAAATATTGCAGCGGTCAGGTCAGTTTGTGTTCAAAGAGAATGTTGTTTGGGTGAAGTTGTGTCAGGTTCAGAAGATGACAAGGAGAGGCTGCCGTGTACTGCATGTCAGTCGTAGTACACAGCACTGCAGCCTTACTCACACACACAGTCTCCTCAAGTAGGGCATACTACTACTGTGCCCTTTGGCAACGCACTTAACCCAGTTAAACATTTCTTCCCCAGAAGTTCAATATGTGCCATACTGTAGTCAGAGCGGGGTGCATTGGATGAACTCTGTAGTCATCAGATCAGGTTAAGGATGATGTAACAGCTTATAAATATTGATATTTTTAAAGTACAATAACTAGAGGATCTATACATCTAGAGGATGTGCAGTGTTGGGGACTGAGAGTTGCTGTTATCTGTTTATTTTCACAGCAACCTTACATTTTGCTTTCCTGGTATGAAGCACAGAAAGACATGCGAGTAGATTACATAGAAAAGAAATGCCATGATCCATGTCTACAAGTGATTGCTGATTAGCTGAGATGAGTGTATTCAGTGTAAAAAAAAAAAAAAAAACCTCTTATAAATCAATGCCATTTTTTTCCAACTGTTTTGAGTTCCACAAACAGTGAGCTGGAAAGATATTTAGAGATGCAAGGGTGCTATTAGATGCTGTATAAAATCAAGTAGCTTTCACTCTCCATTAATTCTACATAACAAAGTCTGTTTACAGGTTGTGGAGAGTGTTACTACTTCTCCAGAAGAAGCAGTGCAGTCTGATCATTTGTCTCAAATAATGTCATTTGAGTAGGTTTGGGATAAAGACTACACGTTTGGAAATTCAAAAATAAATCTGTGGGTGTGGAGTTAGAAACAAGTAAGCTCACCAGACCTCTGTAGCCCGCTCCTCATCTCTGCTTGAGGCTTTGGGCTCAAGGCTCGATTAGCCCCTGATAGCATAACACACAAACCTCTGAACTACCGGCAGTCAGCGGTGTGTGGGTAAAGTGAAGTTGCGTGTGAAAAGTGAAGTTTGCACAGTAACATATGCTTTAATTGTATTGACTGTCACTGTAGCACAGAGTGTGTTTGTGTGTGTTTTATATTCCCATACAGGCTTTTCCACAAACCTCCAGGCAGACTGTGTGTGAGTGTTTGCAGCAGCAGCAGTAACACAGACAAGAAGGACAAAAAGAAAGAGGGAAAGAGCATCCTGTGATCCTGAGGGCAGCGGCTAGCGTACAGACGAGCTCTTTGAAAGCACAGACACATACTGTAGTTGAAGAAAAAACACTGCTGCAGACAGTCCTGAGGCGTGTGTGTGTGTGTGTGTGTGTGTGTGTGTGTGTGTGTGTGTGTTTGTGTGTGTGTGTGTGTGTGTGCTGCTGTGTGCTATGATGTATTTCCTTCTTCTTTCTGCACACTCAGACTTAATTAGCAGTCAGCACATCTGACTGAAATCTTCTCTTTATTTTATTGCCAAACATCTCTCTTTGCACACCAAACTTGAGCGTGTTTAGCAGCAAACATATTCATTATCACACCATAGCCTGTCAAGGGGTCCAGTCAGAGTGACACCAGATATTGCTTGTTTGGTATAATATAAAAGCTGACGCTGCTTCTGTTGAACTCTGGCGTGATGCTTTCTGTCCAAACTGAAAAAGGAACTGTACGGTGACATGTGTTTGCTCAACAGGTTGTTATATTGTTTATTGTCGTCTTTGTGTCTCATCAGGTCTGTTAAGTGGTCTAACGACAGAGTGGGTGGACAGACAGAAGCAAAGTATCTACATCAGTCATCAAGTAAGTCAGTGTTTCTGTCCAATCAGTGCTGCATGTTAGACACGAGTATTCACAAGAATAGACTGTGTAGACTTCTAGTAAACACTCCCTTGGATAAAGCCTAACAGGAGAAAACAGCAGCTCAGCCCCTACAGATTCAGGGCTATTTACAACAAAAATGTGGATTTGGATTATTCTAGGAACAAAGTTACTCACCAAACACACTAGGGCACTAGACCTAAGAAAGCCTAAGAGGTTTATCATACACAGAACTACAGACAGGTTTGGAGTGGAGGACAGAACCGAGGCACTGCTGTCAGACTGCTGCTACCAGACTGCTGGAAACCCTGGCATTTTAAAAAGGCAGGACATGGTGGATGGACCAGTCAGCAGAAGACATTCCCCAGGCCCCACCCACGACGACAGGCAGTCAGAGAGAGGCACCTGTAGTCTGGAAAAATTTGGCCCGGGCCGTAAGAGTTGTGACCCACCCACTTAAATAAAGAGTAGCCCAGTTCTGGCAACAGTGTTTTTACACCTCCTTATTTCTGCTCTGATTTATCAGAAAATGAGCTTAAAAACATGCTTTTAATGATTGCTGTAATATAATTAATCATCATTCATTCATCAATCATCATCATCTTTTGTGATTAGAAGTCTAGGTGATGATTTAGTTATAGGCGCACACATTAGGGTTTTTCTCTGTGTCTTTATATCATAAAAGTGTATCCATGTTGTGGCTGTGATGTCAGCGCTCAAGGGCCACCAACTAACAGAAAACAAAGTGAAACACTGCCGTCGTGTTTTGTGTGTATTGCCTTCCTGCGGCCGCTTTGGTACCAGTTTGTGAGTTACTTTGATTGCTTGCTTGTACATACAGTATTTGTTTATGTGTGCAGTAGCCAGGAGAGTACTGTGGTGCTGAGGGTAATTGAGTGTGATGGGTGGAGGGCTATTTTGGGGGGTGCTTGTAAAACAGAATTGGTAATGCTGTTGGGGGTATATACGGAGGTCAGAAAAATGGTAATGATAATGTGTTAATGCCTCGAGCGTTGCCACTGTGTCATAGAGATGAAAAAAAGGGAGAAATGTACAAGATTTGTATTTAGAACAAGCTTTTTCAGTAAGAAGGGGCGAGGGTTGAAATGGACTGCTTTTTGCACAGTGCTTTTCTAGTCTTTGCGACCACTCAAAGTGCTTTTACAACACAAGTCAACATTCAGCCATTCACACATTTTCTCATGAAAATCATAAATATTCACTTGAATGGTTGATAACAGTTATATAGATAACACTGAAAGCATGTAGCTTATGGTAGAAACACGAATCAGCACCACAAATGAGCTGATCCATGTGCAAAGCATCATGCCTTGACAGAGTGTTATTTTCGAACAGTAAAGCATTGTTTTTGGGGTGAGTGAGGTTCCTGTACTGTAGGACTGATTTTGTAGAGTGTCTGTGTACCTTTGATATTTGCACTTTGCTGTATTGCAGCTGCTAGCAGTTCAACAATCTGCTCACTGGCAATAATAGTGGCCATAGGTGATGTGTATAATGCTCTTATTAAATACATAAATGATGAGCAAAACCCACATTTTTGTTGGCTAATTGACTGCTTTAATTGTTTTTTCTGCGTGAAGTGACAAAATCAAAGTTTTTTATTATTTTGTGTAGCAAAGTTGAAGCTTCAGCTAATACAAAGCAGAACATGCATGAGGTTCTGCAAACACTAACACAAGCATTCAAACACACAGAAAGACAGACCTGCTCCGTTTGCAAGCACGGGTTTTAAAATTCACATGTACAACAGACGTTTGTATTACAAACAAAATCATTAAATGTCATTCAAGTGTGAAATGATTAAACCCACGTATACACACTGAAATGCACACTCAAAATCTATGTGAATACAGTGTCATTTCACCTCCTCAGCCCGGTCCACACTGTGTTTATGCCAGAAGAGTACATTAGCACTCAGCATCATCCAAAACGACTCTAATGGAATCTCACAGGCATTGGAACAATGGAATAATGTCATTTGATACAAAGACTGGGGATGGGCATAACTGCTCTCTCAGCATTGACAAATAGGAAGCACAACAATAGACTTGATGTGCAATTAAAATGTATAAAAAAAAAATAGAATGTCACTAAGCAGTGTTCACTGATACACAATGCACTATATACTTATTGTACAAATTAACATGTTCATTTTAGAAATAGCCTTCAACAGGCCAATCTGTTCCTCTTACAGCCTGTAGCACTAGACACTGAAGGGAGAGAGCCCAACATTTCATCCATTTGTTTAATGGCCTCTATGATGCACCCTTTGTTGTACTCTTAGGAGAAGTACACAGTGTGTGTGTGTGTGTGTGTGTGTCTGTCTCTGTGTGTGTGTGTGTGTGTGCGTGTGTGTCTGTGTGTGTGTGTGTGAGTCTGTGTGTGTCTGTGTGTGTGTGCGTGTGTGTGTGAGTCTGTGTCTCTGTCTCTGTGTGTGTGTGAGTCTGTGTGTGCGTGTGTCTGTGTGTGTGTGTGAGTCTGTGAGTCTGTGTGTGTGTGTGAGTCTGTGTTTGTGTGTCTCTGTGTGTGTGTGAGTCTGTGTCTGTGTGTGTCTCTGTGTGAGTCTGTGTCTGTGTGTGTCTCTGTGTGTGTGTGAGTCTGTGTGTGTGTGCGTGTGTGTGTGAGTCTGTGTGTGTGTGTGTCAAGCATGTATAAACCAAACAATGTCAACTAGAAATGTGAAACAACCTACAATCGAGTACACGACCACACTGTCAAAGCAGTCAGCCAAACAAAGCTGCCAGCTCGGTGCAGCACTTGTGCATGAGTGTTTGCCTACACACTGACCCTCCTTTTCTCTGAGCCACTGCCATAATCAGGGCTGCAGCAGTGCAACCAAATTGAACGATGCCAGATCAAAAACTAATGTTAACTCCAATGTCTCCCTGATGGTACACTGTATAGTCCTTGGCCTTAGGAGTGAAGACAACCATATGTCTCCTCCCATACACATGGAGTTGTTCACCTCTTCCACAACCTCATGGTGAGGTCTTACGCCTGGCCGACATAGCATCATTTTATCCAGTGTGATTTGTCATAGTAGAAGACAACTGATTCTGAGTCTAAGACACATTTCAAGATCTCAATAGAAAGATTAGAATGGAAGAATTAGCGTTTTCTCACCTAGTTTGACAGCATTTACGAGTTGTTCTGTGATGCTTTGGATGCCATGATTTGACATTCCTGATCCTGTAAGTCTATCTCTGGCCCTTCCTGATCGATCACCATTGCATGTCATGTAAGTTATGAACCACCAACAGCTATTATTGGCTGAGGTTCAACATTTAGTCTGATATGTCTCTGTGCCGTGTGACGAAAGGAATTGAGGCAGCATAATCATGTAATCTGGCATCGTAACCACCCTGCAAGGCGTAAATGTCATGTAGCCTGATATCACCAGATTGCCCCCATTTTTTAAACCTGCTCCAACTGGGTGACTCCCTAAAACTGAAATAATTAAATCAGGGGGATGATTTCCCGGTGTCAACCATCTAGAAATGTTGCTCTTCATAGTGAGCAACCTCATCTATCTGTGGAAGTGTTTGAATCAATATTCTTTTGTGCCACAAAGACAATCCGCTGCCAAATGTGGACCTTGACCTTGCCTCTCTTTGTTTGTAATGTATAAAGCTCAGAATTAAAGCTTCTATTGTAGTAAATAAATCAAAAGTCCTTCTTCCACCTCAAATCTCCAGCTAATTTATTTGAATCAGCTTTATTCACATGGTGTTGTTTTCACAGCTGATGACATTTACCTTTAAACTAGCTTGGTTATTGCATGACTAGTTACAGTCTAAGCGTTAGCTTTGCAAACCCAACTGTTAGTTGCACACTAACCTTGAGCTTCATAGTCTGAAATAGATAGTCTGTGTAAGTGAACCTAATATAGCATTAATTCCCTGTATAGCTTCATAGAACTTTCCCCAGATCGTTGTCTGGTGTATGTGTTGGTGTGACTTTAGCATTGCTCCTGGACACCCTTGACTCTGTCATTCGACATTGTTTTATACTAGAGCTGATTTTGGGAAATTTGCTTATTTGCTTTCTTGCTGTAAGTAAGATGAGAGTAGTAAGCATATTCCTCAATAAGCCTATTCAACACAATGTTGAAATATTCCTTCAAGAGAAATGTGTAAGCATTTAAGACGACTCTATGAAAAATGATTTGCAATATTCATGTGATTAACGTTTTGTGACCAGACTGTAAAAATAGTTTTGTTAAAGGGGCCCAGGTTTTTGCAGCCTGCAGTATAGTACCTTCCATTTTCCAGCTTTGGGGTTCCATGTGATGTAATGTGTAATATGTAGTATGTGACGTTCACTGACCCTTTTCATGCCTGCATGTGCACTCAACCTCAGTTCCACAAGAATGAAGAAACACTGACCTATTTCAGGACTTTCACTACCATTCTCTCTCTTCTTTGTCCATGTTTTTCTCTCTTTCTTTCCTCCTTATCTTGATTTCTCTCTCTCCATGACTTTTCTGCTAGGAATAGATCTGCAATTCAAAGCAAATGTTCGTTTCAAAGCTCATATTGGACTGTGTGGCATGCTCTTAACCTAATCCCGCTACCATTCTCACACCGTCTCTGGTGTGTGTGTGTGTGTGTGTGTGTGTGTGTGTGTGTGTGTGTGTGTG
>CALSCE010010661.1:217318-228254 GCA_943593645.1 Bovichtus variegatus
GTGTGTGTGTGTGTGTGTGTGTGTGTGTGTGTGTGTGTGTGTGTGTGCGTGTGTGCGTGTGCGTGTGCGTGTATATGTCTGTGTGTGTGTGTGTGCGTGCATGCATGTGTTTGTCTGTGTCTGTGCGTGTCTGTGTGTGTGTGTGTGTGTGTGTGTGTGTCTGTGGTAGGTGTTTGCAGGTTTTGGGTGAAATCTGACTTCTACCCTCAGGCCAAAAAACTGTTGTGTCCCCTCTATCGTGAAATCAGTCTGCTATTTCACAGCTCGTAATTTAAAGAGACAAGGCTGATACTAAATTATTACATTTATTACCATTTGGATCAATTTGTGAGCAAAACAGTTTGTATGATCATCAGTATATCCTAATTGAACACTACAGTCCTTGCATGCTTCATGCTAACCACTGTACAGTAGGACATTAGTGTAAACAAAATGTTTTCTTTCTAGTTTTTGTATCTTTTTGTAACTTAAACAGCTGAAACAGAAAATAGTAAAACAGTGTAAATGAGTTAGTTTAAAAGGTACATTTCCATCTTCCTTGCCAGATGTTAGAAAGACAACAATACAATGCTAAAACTTGGGTGCAAATTTGGAGCACATTCAGAAAAAAAAATAGAACAAAGTCAAAAAAGTGACTCCTCCTAAACTTTGCTAACATTAGCCACCATAAGCTACTGGTGATACCACACCATGTAAGGCTTAGAGCAGCTAACCCCTATTGAATTAAACAAAGGTGCATTTAATTGCTTATGAATTCAGCTTTTCATTTACATTTTTGCTGTAATTAATAACTTAATAATATTAATGCATTATTTTTGTAATCAAACTTATGGAATCATATCAGTTGTGGTCATTGCTACTATTTTTAACATTTAAATGAGGGATCTGTGTCTCCGCTTGTCCGTCAGCAGGGTTACAGAAAAACTACTATCCCGATTTTCATTGAACTTGGTGGAAGGGTGCAGCATGGGTCAAAGAAGAACCCGTTACATTTTGGATCTGATCCGAATTATGGGGTGGATACACGCATTAAGTTTCACTCTTGTTAACATTGCAAGATAGGGCATTTATGCTGATATCATGCAGTGTCAGATTAATTGGAGAAATTAGATCTCGACTGGGAAAATTGGGAAAAGTGCGAGTATCAGTGGCGCATGTAAATGCAAAATTAGCCTTGCCGTATGTTCTACTTTTAATTGTAATTTAATGTTTATTCATACAGTTAACTATGTGTGCTTAGTGCAGTCACAGTCCTCCTCAGCACCTCTACAGTCCTTTGTGTTATGTCGTATTCTCTGCCATTTTTAAATCCTACTTGGTAGGATTTGAAGCAGAGTGAAGGATTGATCCTAGTGGGAGATGGTAACATGGGGGACAGGGATTAACATTGGGAAGGTGATCCTGCTTTGATTGCCAGCACATAGACCTGGCTGTCATGTGGAATTGTTAGGGAGTACATTAGAATTTTTTGGCTTGTGGGCTAGCTGCTGAATAATGTGGCAGGTAGAAGAGTTTAGAAAAACATTGATGTAGTGTCCGTGTTGTCACTGGCCAACAAGCTTCTATACAGGTTTACCACTCACTGCCATCTTTGCCAGTTACTGAGGCTAGAAAATCCTAATTGGGCAAAAGTTGAGGAAGCTTGATATGGGTTTAGTTGAGGTAGCACAAACAAGAAGCTACTACAACAGATGAGTGTGACAGTCTGAGACACTTGTCTATCAAGCAAATATAATCCAAAACATAGAGAATCTCTGAAACCTTAAATGAGAAGATTGGTGATGTGATAAGGACACATTGCAAGTAGGTTTTGAAACCCTGATCTGTGGAAAACAATTCTACCAGGTAGAACATATCCCCTTTATTTCCAATCTGTGGCGTCTAGTTTGACAGCAGTAAATTGACAAAATAAATCAATAAGTTAATAGTGTTAACCTATTCTGTGACTTAACTCTGGACTTCATAGCCACAACTTGAGAGTTGTGACTTGACTTTATGAATATGAATGTTCCACTGACAGCATTAAAACATGACTAGTCCATTATGGTGACCAACTGTTAAACAAATCTTCCTCTCCTGATCCTGACCTAGATTCATGGGGAATGTCTGGTGGTGCTAATAAAGAGGTATGTCCCAGCCCTATTACGTCTATAAACACCCTTTTGTAATTTCACATTAAAAGATACTGAAAATATAGATTGTAGCGAAGACATTGGTGAGATTTGAATGATGGAATGATCCCAATAATTTTTACTCTCTACCATCATTTCTGATAGTAAAAAACATTCTACATTTGCTTGTGAGTGGAGTCTGATCTTGCTTTAAGAAACAGTACCACAGGTCTTCTCCTTGGCTTTGTTTCTAGGCTGCTTTCTCGAGGGAACCGCACAGGGACTCAGCTGTGAATGTAGGCCTGAGTCGAAACACACTCTCATGCCAGAATACATACACAGCTACACACACAAACAGTTTATACTGTATATATACTGTATCCAGTAGGTTGAGAATCAGCATTCCTACCCTGCCAGTGGATAGGCCATAAGCCATAGAAGAATATACTAGACGTATTAATAACCCTGTATGTAAAGGTTCCAGTATAAAAGATGTGAAGGTTAAAAGCTCTGAGTTAGGAATCTTTGAACTCAGCTAATATAGAGTATAGCACACTGTGATGGTATTATCATTCTAATATTCTTAAAGCAGTATGAACTACTACTTGGGGCTCAGGAGGTTGAGTGGTCATCCACCAGTCGGAGGGTCGGTGGTTCGATCCCTGGCCTCTGCAGTCAGCATGTTGAAGTGTCCTTGGGCAAGATACTGAACCCCAAATTGTTCCTGATGGCCAACGGTGTGTGAGTGTGTGTGAATGGTTATCACTGATGAGCATGTGGTACCTTGTACAGTAGCCTCTGACTGTATGAATGTGTGTGAATGGGTGAATGCTGATGTGTTGTAAAGCACTTTGAGTGATCGCAAAGATTGGAAAAGCGCTTTATAAATGCAATCCATTGAAGCATGTGAAACTCAGTCAAGAAGCTATGTGTTGCATTAATTAAATAATGAATAATGAAAGTATAATCAGTATATCCAATGGTGTATAAAATGTAACTGTATGATTTAAATGTATAATAACCATGTTAAAATAAACAGAAATGAACAGATGAATGTAGGAAAAGACAACTAAAATATTTGGCAACAACAGGTCAGGAGGTGCGAGCCGGTATACGCCTCAAAAACAAGAGGTTTTAGGAGTGATGTAAAGCTAAAGGAAGTAGACAATGTCCTAATACATGAGAGGGGGGAGAGAGAGCAGAGAAGTACAGAAAAGCTAATTATATAAAATTTATATATTTTAAATTATATACATCCACGGAGAAGGAATTACCAACAGCCAAACAATTTTGGATTACTATTCTGATTTTTGAGTTTTCCATGCTCACTCTGCAAAAGGATGTTTGAACCTGACGGAGCTCAGGCTTTTGCACCACGGACCGGTTTCATGCGAGACAATTTTTCATGTAAATGTAATTATTCCATTTTATATTATGCACTTTATTAATAATATTATTACATTGTAATATATATAATATAATACATCAAAATGTTTACAATAAATATTAACAACACACAGAAAAAAAACAAAATGTTTTATTCTTTCTGTGCGGCCCGGTAGCAAATGATCCACGGCCTGCTACTGGTCCACGGCTCGGTGGTTGGGGTCCCCTGCTCTATAGGCCTTAGGGCCCTTTAATTGGAGAGCTGGTCCAGACATAACCTGGTTCTATCAGGGCGTAATCTATGGGATCTAACAACTGTGCAGTCTACTACGCTGTCTTTACCCTAACCATCTGTCTCTCTCTCTCTGTCTGTACTCTCAGGTCCTCTGTGCTCTGTCAGAAGAACCATCCAGTCAATCAAGAGAGGTGAGGGGTGAGGACGGCCAACCGGAGGGGCAGAGATGTTGGGGCAGGGCGGTCATGTGGCCCTGGCTCTCATATCATCACTGCTGCTACTGTGGCGCGAAGCAGCACCAATTGAAGTTCCACAAGACCGTGAGTCCCTCAGCAATCATCAGATCCACTCTAACACAATATATAACATCAAACGGTGAAACCAAAATACCAAAAGCCAATACCAAAAACTTTGACAATTTATTTGGTTAACGGGAATAGATGGCTCAGGTTTATGATTGGAGATACACAAGGGTGCTCTGTACCGCTATTGCTGCAACCCCTCTGACTTGCTGTCTGGAAAACAGCACTTTGGGAAAACAAAAATGGTAGTACCAAGGTAGTTATTCTATTCCATTTGGTGTCCGATTCTGCCAACCTTTTTACCTCACATTTAAAAAAAATGTTAAAACTATATAATGCTGCTATACAAGCTGATACAGAACAAGGGAGCTGTTGCCAGTTTTCCCCATCAAATTAAAGTCGTTTCGGGCCCATTAGTGAAGGGCAGATATTTTTAGAAATTATCGTAAGTGAGAGAGTTGGCATTGTGAGTTTGCAATGAAGATACAGATTGGAAACATGGTGGCGAGAGAGGTGCATGGCATACTACAAAGGTCCCCTGCCAGACATGAACAGGGTAAACTCTGGGTTTCTTAGACTACTAGACTACCATAATGCCCAGATTTACACTGCTTGTGACAATTTCAACAAATGTTTTTGAAACTGACCTTTATTTTAAAAAGGCCAAGAGATAAATGCGTCATCATTCTGTGGCAGCCTTTTCTGTCAGTGTACAGTTAAGAGACTGATCCTGATGAATCCAACACAACGTAAAATAAAAAGCACAGTCACTGGAAACTCGGTATCAGTATCTGTTGTCCCAATTTGTAAAATATCCCTAAACCAGGCAGAAACTGTAGGGATCAAGCCTAACTTTAGCAGGAAATTTAATTCTCGGGTTGTGGTTTGACATGCTGTTTGAGGAGGGTCATGATGCCTGATTAATCACTAGAACAATCAACAATCTGTGGATTTGTTTTCCAGGCATGTAAAGACACTATCAAGTTGCATTATGGGAAGTGTAGGATCCGGTGTTTTTGGAGCTTGACCGATACTATGGGCTAAAAGTCAACATATCTTAAACTCTGCTGCATTGACTTTGACCATTATTTTTTCACATGTCTCTTGTAAGTCCCCGATCATCTCAGAATTATAATCACCAACCTATTGGCTATTAGGCACTGCTGGATTTAGATGGGCCCTTTGAAAATAAACTGTGGGTATTAACTATTTTCTCTGAGCAAGGCCCCATTCAAAGAGTAAACTGCTTTTTCCTCTCAATTAAAAGTAAAGAAAAATAATGAAGTTTTAGACCAGTTTTAAACTTTCTATCATAAATGAGAATCAGACATGATTAAGGGAAAAATGTAATGAATTAACTACAACAATGAAGTTAATTTACAGGTTTCAAAATATTTTAGCATTCTTTTCTAAAATATGATATTTGATTATCTGTCTATTATTTGAATAGACTGCTTCATATCCCGCTAATAGTGCTTCACTTTGGGTGCTCCATCACTGCAAATATATTATATAATTAATATATTACATAGATATACTCACAACACAAACACACACACACACACACACACACACACACGCGCGCACACACGCACTCACTCATCTTTCACAGCAAAGATGAATGTTTAGACCGAGAGAGCCCAAAGGACACAGCTGTCATTTGCTCCGTCTTCTATTTCTCTTCCCCCCTATATCTCTCTCTCTGTTTCTATAGGCCATGACCTTTAAAGCCTGGCCTTATGATTCTCTATTGATCTGACACACACACACACACACACACACGCACACACACGCACACACACACACCTACATTAACACACACCCTGCCCAGCAGAGACCTTTTGGATAAAGCCTCATAACCCAGTGACCTCTCCTTAATTTATTCTCCACACTGTGATAAACTGACTAAAATATGATCAGCTGGTTACTTCTACATAGATTCAACTCATGGTTCAGTAAGATACACAGGAAAGGGTTCACGTTGGCTGCATTATGTAATGTGTGATATTACATGCAATAATTTGAATAAATAAAATGAGTAAACACACTGTGTTAAAGTTGGAGTTAGTTTGTCTTAGCTTTTCAAATAGGCTTTTGTGCAAAATAGAAGTGACAGAATCCCTTAAATGAAAACCAAGAATAAATATAGAATGAAAGATAACACAAAGACCACATCTTTGATTCTGGATGGATAAGATCCGGAAAAACAAGGTTAGAAATCAAGCTTTTAATAGGGTGTGTCAGCTTACATATTTTACTAACCGCATGTGTTCCTCAGAATAAAGTGCTTTTTTTCTAAATGTTTTACAGGCTATATTTATACCATTGTGCTTCAGATCTCATCTCTTTGTTAAAGGCAGCAGTTCTACAAACTGAGATCTCCCTTACCAAATGTTTGACTTGGTTTGACTAACATTTTCCAAAATAATTCAGTTTAAACATCATCACATTGACATGTTTTAAAGTTGTGCTCAACATTTTCAAGCAGCAGAATCAGAATCGATGGTGAAATACGACTAGACTACAGAGCAGCTTCCTACGTCAGGCAGTGAGACTCCTCAACTCTTCCCCCGTATTACACAATAAAAAATAGTTTATTGTTCCTTAATGTGCTTGTATATCATAAAGGGACTACAACTACTACCTTGCGCCATCTGAATCAGGCCAAGTATGTGTACGCATACAAGGAATTTGATTTAGTTCATGGCATTCTAGTAGCTGTTGATGGACTTGCACACAGTTGCAAGAACAATGTTCATATGGGTCTTTTAATGCACCATTAGACATTAAATGTGCAACAAGTGTCATCTTGGTAGATATACTGATCAGATGATAGTGATCTGTTTTTCAGCTTTGCAATGCACATCATCACATTTTTGTATCTCAATACAATGCTGTATGACATGTTAAAGCCCTAACGACTCTTCCCTTGTAGCTTTTTGCTACAAGGGCTATGGCTATGAACTATGACTCCACAGGGTGTTGATGTTTGAATTCAGTAGACAGAATGAGAAGCCCCATCCCCCTCTTTTCCTTATGTCTCCTTATCTGCTTCACAGCAAACTGCACTCTTGACCTTTATTGATGAGTGCTTTCCGCACATGCCTACAGGACATCTAACATCTAAAGGGCATATGATGAATATTATTTATGTTCAGACAAAGCAGAACTCATTAACAGCAGATCTGAAGTCTCTCCTGTGTCTTTTATTCTTTGAGAGATGTCATTGGTTGGCTGGGTTAGAAAGCATGAGTGTGCTGCCTTAAGTTAAAAGTGCGCTTCTCTGGTTTTATCAAAGTGCCCAATAGTCCCTGCAAAAAAGAAACTGCTTACAAACCAAGCAGCTTTAAAGGCAAATTATGGTTATGCTTCCATTCTGTTACGAATAAATTATCTACAGTTGAAATACACAGTATGTCACTGCGTTACAGTATTTGATGTACAATCTGACGTATAACTTGTGTGTTGTCTTTCTCCGTCGCACTGCTCGACTTTTTCTGACACGGGAACTCCTTACAGGTAAGTCTACAGTCATTATTTCTGTGTTTCATTCTATAGATCACAGTTCTCTCTCTCATGTTTATAACAACTCCTTACCATAGTTTATTACATAAACTCTACACAGCATAACTGTTATTGATGACAGTGGTTCTCAACTGGTCCTTCCTCGGGGTTCATGTTCAGGTCCCAGTCTACACATAACAAGGGCCAACCCGAACCCATTCTGTTTATTTCCTTCCATTCAATGCGACCCATTGGGTATGTGCAACTAAAACAACTTGTTCAGACTGCTAAATATATTTTTACAATATAACTTGAATAGGTCTGATAAAAAGGAAAAGGGCAATAGCACTGCACTATTGCAAATGATAAAGAGAAGAAAATTGGTTTTCTGGATTTGAACCCAAGGCATAATACATTTTTCCTTTTGTGTGCAGAGTGTACAAGTAAAACAAAGTTGAATATATTCTGTGTCATAATGGTGTTCACCTGTGCTTTATAATTGCAGAAAGTAATGTTGCTACCTTCCAGGAAAACAGAAATCACTTAAAAATAAAAGTGCTTCTCTGGAATGATCGCTCCATTTCAAAGTCAAGTCTTTTCTTTGACAAAGTTGAACTCACTCAAAAAGTACCCCACCAGTTAGGAACCACTGAGCTGAACATAACATGATGAATATGCAAAGATATAACATAGTATTATTACAGTTTATACGTCTCTAATATGATTAAAATTCACATTGCAATTTTCCAATGCTTCTCCCCGTCTCTTTTGGCTTTACATTGGACTAACAGCAAAGATCCTGCAGGACCGTAAGTGTTTCTTTTGAACATTGCTAACACTGCTAATGTTTCTGTCCCACCAACTCATCACATAGCTTATAGCTCGGAGCTTACAATGCTGCAGTAGCACTTGCTCATTTGGCTGTGAAAAAGACCTGACATTACACACTTAACAAGTGGTATATACAGTTTATTTTCCTCTCGCTCCACAGAGGCAAACACACTCATGCAGTAGATTTTAGGAAACATTCTGCTGGTGAACAGAGGACACTGTGGGACCAGTTTGATTTAGGGAACACACACTTTGCGGTCTGTGATAAAAAAATGCAATCAAATCCCTGACATTTGTTAATGAATGAGAATGAAGGATAAATTGGAATAATCTAACATATCATTGGTTGTTGGTTGTAAGTAACATGCATGTAAAACACTGAGGAACAGCAGCATTATATATAGCAATGTAACACTCATAGCTCAGAACTAGCTTAAAGAATGCGAGTCATAGAGAATGTGGTATAAGCTGATATGTTCAGGAGTAATTTCAATGCCAATTATTCCTCATAGCGTGGCAACTAAGCATACTATGAAAATACTCTTATGGTTGCCATAGCAGCGTGAGGGATATGTATAACACTGTCCTTTTTCAGTTGTGAATGAGATTGGCCTGGAATAGCTTCAATTACAGCGGGAAACTGTTCTCTGTTAGACAGAGCTTTCTTCTTTAATCTAGCAGGCGGCTCGCCCTCTGAAGTGCTTGTTATCTTGTATTGTGTGCACAGTTTGTGTGAGTGTGTGTACTTGTGTACAGTGTTGGATCCACAGCCCTGCAGGGCTTAGTGAGCTGGAGAGGCAGTGTGGTGTGTCTGTACTGTTGAGGGGTTTGATGAGCCATTAAATATGTATAGTAGACTGAACACAGCTGGGGACGTGGGATCTATCATCTATTTATTTCTTTTACCAGAATGTAAAGCAGGTTTAGACTGATACGTGATAAATAAATAAAAACAGAAAAGGTAGGGCAATATTCTATATGTCAACAAATCCCATGAAAAGAAAAATGATTGTGTGTGTATCATATCCTGATGTATGTTATTCCTGTGTGCAATAGAGCTTCATCAGTGAGTCACACTGTGGCACTGAGCAACATCTTCCTTCATTACCATGAACACACACACAGCGTTCTTAATTCGGAACAATCCCACATACACTGTCCTGGTGACACAAATACTTACTAGTGCACCAAATGTAGATTAATCCGCCACTGTAAATAGTCCCCAACAGATGCCTTATTTTCTCCTGTTTGAATAACACTTGCTAAAAACTACAGTGACCAGCTATTTCAGGAATAGCCCCCCTGTTTTTGAGCCCCCCTTTTAAGATTATGTTTATGTATTTATTTATAATACATATATTAGTATATCCATTTATTGGACAATAAGAAAAATGTAGAACAACAGCAGTTTTATCCTTTATCCTTTGCTTTTTAAGCTTCATGAAAATCGGTATATTGAGCTAATAAAAATCCATTTGGTCTCAAGTGCACTGAAAACGAAGCAAAACAGCGCTCTGTGTGTGTGTGTATGTGTGTGTGTGTGTGTGTGTGTGTGTGTGTTTGTGTGTGTTTGAGTGTGTGTGTGTGTGTGTGTGTGTGTGTGCATTGTCTGTGCTCAGCCTTATTCCTGTAACCTTCTCTCTGCCTCTCTCCTCCTCCAACAGTGAAGCAGCCCCCCACTATAGTCAGGCAGTCAGTGAAGGACTACATTGTCGACCCCAGAGATAACATCATCATCGAGTGTGAAGCAAAGGGCAACCCAGTGCTAATGTAAGCAGTATGCACGCACGCACGCACGCACACACACACACACACACACACACACATGCAAATTCTGAACATAAAAACTGGAATTGCAGTGTCCCCATAATTCCTCATGGTGAGATAAGTGTCCTCTGTGTAGAATTGGTGGGGCATAACTTTAATAGAAATTAAATTAGGATAAGATAGTGACATAGTGAGATTCACATGTCAACTTGACAAAGGTAAATCGCAGCACAGCTAAGGACAAAGCAGTCAAGGGAAGAGACACATGACACATTTGTATACCCTCCTCTTCTTCTCCCTCCCACTGTCTATCCATTTTTTCTTTTCACTCAGTTTCACTTTCTGTTTCTATTCTCTCCCATGCTGCCTTTTATCCCCCTGGTTTGCCTGTCCTTGGTGTCTCCTTGCCCTCCTATCTATCTGTGTCCCTCTCTGTCTCTCTCTCTGTCTCCCTCTTTGTCTCTCTGTCTCCCTCTCTGTCTCTCTGTCTCTCTCTGTCTGTCTGTCTGTCTGTCTGTCTCTCTCTCTATGTCTCTCTCTCTGTCTCTCTCTCTCTCTCTCTCTCTCTGTCTGTCTGTCTGTCTCTCTCTGTCTCTCTCTCACTCTCTGTCTCTCTCTCTCACTCTCTGTCTCTCTCTCACTCTCTCTGTCTCTGTCTCTCTCTCCCTCTCTGTCTCTGTCGCTCTCTCTCTCTCTCTCTCTCTCTCTCTCTCTCTCTCTCTCTCTCTCTGTCTCTCTCTCTCTCTCTCTCTCTCTCTCTCTGTCTCTCTCTCTCTCTGTCTCTCTCTCTCTCTCTCTCT
>CALSCE010010661.1:237324-274406 GCA_943593645.1 Bovichtus variegatus
TTCTTTCTTTCTTTCTTTCTTTCTTTCTTTCTTTCTTTCTTTCTTTCTTTCCTACTGCTTCTATTATTGTGATAAAGCTCTTACAGTGGTCCTCATGAAAGAACCACTTGTACAAACAGGTTCATTTTCAAGCAGTAATTTCAGTGAAAGGGTTAGACATTCGGATCACCAATATACAGTATATGTATATATACTGTGTATGATCTGTTCACTCTATCCTTATCATAGGAGGCGAGACAATCTACTGAGAGGACCTACCAGTGTAACATAACCTAATGTACGCTATAATATTATGATCAAATTAAAGAAACGTCAACGTCTTGACTAAAAGGTGGTGTTCATCAGACTGAAACCAACAAACTACGACAAGTTTGTACAGTCAACAGTTTGGTAAATCTGACTTGGAGCACTCATACTAACAAGCTTCACCGAAAAAAGTAGGATACATTTTGTACAAAAGTTACAAAATGTTCTTGCTTGAGGCTCGGTGTCTTTCAAAAAGGCTATATGTAATTTAAAAAGTGGGGAACCTGCTTTTCTGATCAAATTGGCCGGAATGGCAAGATTTCAGGAAATGAAAAAGAAAATCAGGACCTACTCTGACGTATTTACTGAAGTCTGTAGCATGGATTATTATGCACTGGCTATAAAAGTATCCACTCAAAGCAAATCAAATTGAAATAATGTCTTCACTATACATCGGTATAAAATGTATTCTATAAGTCTTTACTATTATTCGTATGAATGATTCGTATCATTCTTTGTCATCCCCTAACCCCAGGCTCTCCACACAACCCGAGCAGACAAGTGCTTGGTGACACCATCATCTTTCGCTCCGTGCAGATAGGAAGCAGCGCTGTCTACCAGTGCAACGCCTCCAACCAGCACGGATATCTGCTGGCCAATGCCTTTGTCAGCGTCCTTGGTGAGACACGGAGGGTTGATTTCAAAATAAATACAGAGTGGTAACTAACACTGCCTGGAAGTGTTACTCGTCTGTCTGTATGACCTCTGAACTTGTGATTTCCTTCAATGATTATAATGAACAAATAATTTTTAAAATCAGGTTTTGATGGTGTTGTGTGAAATACTTTTTCTCAAGCCTTGTACTTCTGACGCCTACACTTACATAAAACGAGCCATAGTTAATGTTATAATTACACCTGTGATTTACTATGACAAGTCAAAATGTTTGCCTCGGAAAAGGCAGATTGGGGTAGAAAGCGTTAGAGAGTTCTTATGACACATTTTTGCTAAAACATCGAACCTGATCACTGATTAAACCTTTAGATTTCACATCACTTCACAAACCTTTAAGTGCTGAACTGGTAAACGTGTCATCCACTGTCCTTCTCTCTGTAGACATGCCTCCGAGGATGCTGGGCCCTAAAAACCAGCTGATTAAAGTCATCCAGAACAACCTCACCTTCCTGGACTGTCCCTTCTTTGGTTCCCCTCTGCCAGAGCTACGCTGGTGAGCATCTCATGTTTGTGTTGGTAACTTAAATGCAAAAATACTGGTTTTGTCATCACACGCTGGAGACCCTCGTCCATGTGTCCTTAAGCAAGAGACTAAATTCATACAGCTATGATTTATTATTGAATTTACCAATTTATATTTTCTATGTTTTTATGTGTGTAGGTTTAAGAACGGACAGGGCAGTGGGCTGGATGGCGGTCAGTACCGTGTTTACATCAACGGCACGCTAGAGATCAAACGAGCCCGAGCAGAGGACGAGGGCACCTACACCTGTGTGGCCAACAGCATCCTGGGGAAGGCTGAGAACCAGGTCCGCCTGGAGGTCAAAGGTCAGATTTTCATCACTGCTGCGCTCAGACATGCTGTTAAGAGTCACAGCGAGTATACATACTAAAAAGAAAACTCAAAAATGATATGTTGATATTTAATCGTTCTGGAACCATGTAACAAGACGTCATGTGCAACAATCAGCACCAAAAGGGTTTATGACTTTTTACATGGATTCCCATTACCTGTCAGTATTGTGTGTGAAAGATGAAATATGTGAAATATGAAATGATTTCCTTTCCTTGTGCCAAACTGCCTGCACCGTTGGATTATATTGAAATCTCTTGTGCCTTTAATTATATTGCCTCAACTTCTGTTTACTAACAGTTACATATAAAACTGCATACACTGCGAAAATATTCCCATCCTAGCATTCCGGGTTTGTCAAGTCAAATGGCAAGTCCTCATATTTAAATAGCACCCATCGCACAAATATGTTTTAGAAGAAACTGCCAGTCCAGGAAGTGTAGTCCAGGACTACAGGGCTACAAAATAAATTGTGTATGGGTGTCATTTTTAGGAGATTGTGCTGAAATGAATCCCAGATTGTGTTCACTTGCTTCAACAGAAAAATAAACATTTTAGGAGCTGTGGTGGTAAGAGATTGTGGCATTATAGTCATATGAAAGTATATTGGTGTGAGTGAGCCTTTTGGAAAAGAGTGTGCTCCATCCAACTCTACGACGTCAATCATCAGACACACCTTTCACTGATGTGTTGCATCTAAATGTGGTTGTTCATGGAGTGTGTGTGTGTGTGTGTGTGTGTGTGTGTGTGTGTGTGTGTGTGTGAGCGTGCGTGCGTGCGTGCGTGCGTGCGTGTATTCCTCTTCAACCTCACTCCAACTCAGAGCCGACACGTATAAATCGAGCGCCGGAGCACAAGTCAGCCATCAGGGGCTCCGCGGTTCACTTCGACTGTAAGGTGAAGTCTGATCCCAGCCTGCCCATCACTGTGGCCTGGACCAAGGACGACAAGCCTCTCTACCTAGGGGGGAGGTAACAGCACTTACACTGACCCTACATCATCTCTAATGCTGCATCTGTAAAGTCAAACACCAACTGCCATGTCCGTGTTTTAACAGAAAAACTGATTAATCCAAGCAAAGTTGTCATTTCAACAACAGTAAATGTGTATTGTTTCTTATGGAAAAAATCCCCCTTTATTTTACTCCCCTCAAAGGAATTTAAGAAAATAAACATTATTGGATCATTGGTCTCTGGTTTGTTTGAGTGAAATTGAAGTTATTAAGGTAATATGGGTAATATAAATTCGGTATTTGGCAGATAAGCACATTCATTTTCGAGACATTTGTATATTCATAGTAAACTGAAAGGAAGATTGCTTCTTGTTGGACACATGGTTGACTATACATATATGGCATAGGAAATATGGGGCGATGTTCCCGAAAAAAAACCAAATGATTTGCAGATAAGTGTTTGACTTTAAACAATAGTGTAAACAGTAAACTTTAAGGGTTCAGGCACACAGCAGTAACATAACTTGAGACAATGAGAAATCCAACTTTTGTGTCTTTGTGCACTTGAGAGTTATTTGATTTTAGAATTGAACGACTGAATGATTGAATTTTACTCAGAGAGATAAAGTATAAACTTGAAATATTGATGTCTAGCAACCAATCCTTTCTCTCTGCTTGTCTCCCAGGCTGAAGAAAAACGAGCAGTCTCTGACCATCCACAATGTGAATGAGGGCGATGAGGGAATGTACAGCTGCACTGTTAAATCTGAAATAGACCAGGACTCAGCCTCAGCCCGCCTCACTGTGTTAGGTACACTCACATACAGAACAGTGTATACATATTATATTGAATACACAAAATGAGTTGTATGTAAAAATTAAGAAATTCAATAAACCCAAACCTGTCACGGTATCTTGTTTAAACTAAATAATCTATCACACAGTATCGGCTTCATGTATTTTGCATATATGTAAAGAAACGACTAACTTAAGTCCGTCTGTCTTAAAGTCACAGACGCACGCACGCACGCAAACACACACACACACACACACACACACAAACAACTGATGTCTTATTTCTCATTTAGACCTTCTTTATATATTTACTGTGAATTCTTCTGTTTTTCTTGACATTGTAATATTTTTCTGTGCAGTGCTGTGTTGAAGGTGTTGTAATTGAAGCTATTTTGTAGACTCATTTGGAACATGCTGTGTGACCATTGTTTTGACATTCAAGACGTTTTCATTAGTGACAGTGAGTCGTTTGTAAAGGATATTAGCCGTCAATATGTTGAAGGCATGGTCCTCAAAGACTTATCCTCTTCTCTGAACAATTGTTTCCTCTGCTGAGCAGTACATTTAGCTTGGGTCAAGAAACAGAGACGCACCTTAATAAATAGCTAAAGTTTATTGACCTGGGTTCACAGAGTCTACTTTTATTTTCTTCACTGGATAAAGACCCGGGTTACATCTGTGTCTCAAATCAAATGGTCAATACAAAAGTTTCACATGTAAATATGATGATTACATGCTTGTCTCAAACTGGAGCTTAGTGATCTGACCTATATTAATACTTGGTGTACTAAATGCCTTGTTAACCATTGTGCTCCCTACTGGCTGGTAGACTAACCTGCAAATTCTAACCTTTATACCCACTTCCTGGTCCTTGACCCCCCCACAGAGGAAGCCTCCCTCAACCCCTCAGTCTCTAGTGCCTTGCCTCCAGGTAACACATGGCTCGGGTATACATCTTTGTTTTTCTTTTCTTTTCTTTTCTGTCATGATTGTTTTTCTCTTTATTTTCTATTGTTTTTCTTTAACTTTTTGTTCTCTGCCTCTATTTAAACCTGTGCCTCTGCTGTATAATAATATTTATAATAAGGGATATTATTTTATTATGTGCCAAATGTTCTGTGTGTGTTGGAGAGGAGACTGTTTGGATTTGTATACACATGCTACCACAAGCCATCCTGTCAAGTCATTGTCTCTCATAGTAAGTCTGAAAATGTCTGTCAAGTTTGGAACCATATTTCCACTAATTCTAAGTTGTTTGTTGATGTTAATAATAGAGTAGTTTTTCTCAGTTTTCTGCATTTCACTGGGCGACATATTAACAATTTCCTGAAACAAGTGAAACTGTTAAAACTCAACTGTGAACTAGGATGACATTTGGAGGTGCTATTGGGTATTCTAACACAATCTAGTTGTGTGTCTTAATTTAAGATTGATTGACTGATTATGAGAATAGATGACATTGTACAGTATGAGTGACACATGTTTTGTCGCATGCCTATAGTTGTGTGCATGTGTTTGTATGCGTGTTCCCATGTCTAAGGTCAGGTTATTCCCCATTTCTCTGCAGACCGTCCGGACCCTCCCATGGATCTGGATCTGTCAGACCCCGCAGTTCGCAGCGTTCGGCTCACCTGGATCCCCGGAAATGACCACAGGAGTCAAATCACGCGTCAGTATACACACATTCCTCACTCCTCAGACCTGCACTCTCACTTGTCCAGTACATCCTGGAAGGGATTATATTACACTTGCATTATCGCATTTCTCTTAATTTCTCTTCACAAGCATAGTCTGAGCCTGATCTGTGTATGTGAAAGCGTTGCAGCTTCTATCTCATAGTGTGTCCACACAGTGTGGCAGTAAAGTAGGGAAATTGTGTGACGTGGGACAAACTCTCACGTCTCACCAAACTCAGAAAATAAATGATAATGAAGGGATTCTGGAATAGAAATACTCATGAAGTGAAGAAATGCCCATAATTATTTCATCTGAGAAACTTATACTCATTACTTTTAAAATGATAATTGTTATCGGTATTGTATAGGAAACTTTGTAAAATTAATGTAACAGGCTCATTAAACTTAGTATGAGGGGATGAAATGACATAATATGTGAATACATGGAGCCACGACTGTAGGGGATTGTGGAGAAGCTGCTGGACCCCTTCAAGGATCACAAGATACCTCCTAGATGTCCACTGCTTTCACTGTAAGGGCTCTGCCTTTTCTCATCCAGTTCTGTGTCTCTGCAGAATTCCTGGTCCAGTTTGAGGAGGACCGCTGGGAGCCAGGCAGATGGCAGGATCTGTCATCTTATCCCGGAGACCTCAACTCTGTCATCCTGCAGCTCGCCCCCTTTGTCAACTACCAGTTCAGGGTCATCGCCATCAACTCAGTGGGCCAGAGTCAGCCCAGCCGCCCCTCGCCACGATACAAGACCAGCGGCGCTGGTGAGGAGCGCCACACTCACTCATCTTAAATCATATGCTTATGTGTGTTTAACATGAACTTCACATGAAAATGATGGTTGTGTTGATGGAGGGCTTCAGGTCCTGACGCTTCTACGCTTTGTAAGAAAGCTTTGACCTTTGATTTGAAGTAGTGGAAGTGTCTTCTTAAGTAAATCGTTTCAAGCATATAAATTAGTATCCTCGCACTCAGATTACACGGGGACCAGGTTGTTGTCTACGATTTGCATTTAAATATGGAAGCAGAGAGAAAAAAAACTTCATCTTAAATGTAAAATAAAAAGCCAATTATTATGCTCTAATCTTTCAGCCTTGCTAGAACTTTTATGAATTACTCTGAATATGTATGTTATATATTATACTAAACAATGCTCATGCTGTACTTTATTATACTTTATATCCTCAACTAAATTATACTGTAGTATATTACACTATATCATGATGTTCTAATAATATATATACAAATAACATGTTATACTCTTTATTACATAATGTACTACATCATATTTCTATATTAATACTAATCACATTATATAGTATCATGGTGTATGCTGTTGTAATTGTATACGATATATAATAATAATGTACTGTACTATATTTGCTGACTTTGCTGCTACTAACCACAACATTAAGTCACATTGCTTGAGACAAAATTGCATTATGAATGTAAGAGTTTACAACTCAGGTCTTGGCTACATTACATAACATTTAGTTGAATTGCTTATGTCTAGATCTTTTATATTTTTTTAATGATTATTATTATATATACTTTATTTGCTATACTATACTTTTACCTCTTACTTCTTTCTGTCCTATGAAATTGTCACATTGGCTTAATGTGTAGTTTGTAGCTATTTGCTTTAAGATAAATGTAGTAGCGAGGTAAAGAAAGCTTCAGGTTTCTCAGTTGGTGTTAAATCAAGTCTGAACCTGCAGACTTTTTAGAGTTGATGTTGTTTGGAGTTGTATCCTCATGATTGTTTGCACTCAAGTCACTTTGGACAAAAGCGTCAGCTAAATGAACTGTAATGTAATCTGAGTGAATTTTGTTATGTTACAAAAAGCCCCAGATGCCATTCCCAAAGGACTGCGAGGATGGGGATCCAAGAAGGACAATATGGAGATCAGCTGGGAGGTAAGACATGTACAAGGCAGGCATTCGGCGTTAGTCCTCAACATTATCATGGATGGAACTGGGACTATACAATCAAGTAGCCTAAAGTTAGTCGTTTTAATATTAGTATTTTGTAAGTGAGAAGAACAGTTGTTTGGATTTTAAATTGTTTTAGTCTTACATGTTAAAATTTAAAAAAGCAAAACAAAATACTCAGAAAACAAAACAAACCTGAATCGACTTTCAGTCAGTGTGTAGTAACAGTGAGCTTTTTTTTTTTTTTTTTTTTCTTCTCCAGCCTCTGCTGGATCTAGAGAGAAATGGCCCGAACCTGCACTACAATGTGTGGTGGAGACGGAAGGATTTGGGAGAGGAGTGGAGTAATGTGACCACAGTGGGGTCCAAACATGTTGTCCACAACACAGAAACCTACGTGCCTTATGAGATCAAAATCCAGGCCAGGAATGAGTTTGGACAAGGGCCTGAGTCTAATGTGGTCACTGGATACTCTGGAGAGGACAGTAAGTTCTGGATATCAGTTTGTGAAAGCCAATACCAATTTCCTTTTTGGACTAAAGCTGGTAGATATTTTGTGTTGATGCTTTTCAGGATGACAAAAACTCTTGAACAATATTATTGGTACATCTTGCACTCTGTTTTTAAGCTATTAGGGCTGCAAAGCAACAGGAACACCACTGAGGGAATTTGTTTTCATTCCTGCATAAACAGAACTGAACGTCTCCAAATATCCACACATACTGTGTCCCTTTTTGTGTGTTTAGAGCCCACCGATGCACCCACTGACCTGCGGGTGTCAAAGGCTGACAGCACCAAGGCGAACATACACTGGAAGCCTGTGGACCTGAGCTCTGTCCAGGGAGAGTTCAAGGAGTACAGGGTGAGACTGGCTGTATTTTGCTTATGATAATGAACCGACTGCAGAGTTGGGCTAAAAACAGACTGATTCTCATTTTCTTCCAATTTATCTTGTTTAATCTCCTCAATCTCCTCCACACTATTTACCTATTAACCACTTCCTTCCCCATCTCCCTCCCAGTTGTACTACTGGCGAGAGTCCAGTCTGGCTCCGGGCCTGCTGGTCAGTAAGGAGAAGAAGACCAAAGGTTTCTACAGCATCATGACCGAGCCGTCTGGCATCCTCAGCGACCTGGTGCCCTACTCTAAATACAAGATGTTCATGGTTGTGGCCAACAACCTCTTTGATGGTCCACCCAGCAACACGGTGGACATCACTACCAAGGAGGGAGGTGAGGACGTGTCCCTCTACTAACATATTACATCAAAGAGAGGCAGACATCTTATGTAGTTTCACAAAAGTGTTCTTACAGACTCTGTGTGTCTCTGTGTTTGTAGTGCCAGATGCTCCAAAGTTTTTCAGAATTAACAGGAGGGGTTTTGACACCATCCACCTGGAATGGGACAAACCTCTAGAGCCCAACGGGATTCTGATTGGATACCAGCTCAAGTTCCAAACAGGTGAGCTGCTCTGATTTCTCAAACTACAAGTATTCTCACACAAACCTTCATACAAAAAATATTTTTTTACTTGGTTCTTCTACTTGGTAATGATTTGCTACACAGTATGTATTTTCTAAGTGTTTGTGAGCCTTAGGTGTTTTTCTTTGTTCTCTAGTTTGTATTTGAGTAATTCGTATTTGGACCATGCAGCTTTACAACAGAGATGCAGAAGGGCAGCAAAATGAATGAACACACAATCTGATTAACACTGTTACCTTAACCACTTATTAAGAAGTGGCAATAAAGTTCAAAGGGTTAACTTTGAGGAGGAATCTCATAGTTAACTGGATGGCACTCTGCTGCAGTACCAGACTCCCCCATAAGATGATTAGTGATTAGTTCTGATAGCAAGCCAACCCATCTGTCCTTTTCTATTCTTCTGTGAATGTGTGTGTGTAGTCAATGGCTCCAGGGTGGGTCGTCCCAAGTTGGAGACTTTTCCTCCAAATGTGACAGACTACACCCTTCGGCTGCCGGACCGATCTACCCGCTACAAGTTCTACCTGTCAGCGCTCACCCAGGTGGGGGCAGGGGAGGTCTTTGCTGAGGAGTCCCCACACTTTGCCAATGAAGGTGAGTGCTTCTACAATGTGTATGCCAAACTTTCAGTGCTTCCAAAAGATGTTGTTGATTTTGAGATTGAAAATTCATCAGAAACACTAAAACACACCAAGGTTTATGATGCTGCCAGTTCACCAGGGGTACAAAAAACCCTGAGCAATTCAATTACTTTCACATTTAATAGTTGTAAAGTGCTGAGAGACACTAATAATTATAAAGAATAGTCTTATACTTTAACACATTTCTCTAAACTAATCAAGTTGAAACTGGCCTGAAATAGAAATCAGAGTTTTTAGAATTTTAACAGGATAATTTCGGACCCAGTTTATCATTAAAATAACTGGGATTTGGCCTGATAAGAAAGTATGTTTAGTATTGTTTTCCACTGGGACTGGGCACTGTACCTTCACTCTGCTGCATTGTGTCTTTGTCTTTTACTTTGCACCGTTCCCAGCCTTTTTCACTGCATGGGAACTAGGTTGGTTCGATAGTGTGTCTACATTATGAGAGTATGGCTCACTGAAACCTGTTTGTGTGACAGACAGATAAATAGAAATAGAAAGTGAGGTTGCAGCCCTTTAGTTACCACAGGCTTCTTTGTTAGGATATCAGATGGAGAAAGAATGGGTCTTTCTCTGATGGATGAACACACACACACACACATGGACACACAGCTGGATCAGAAGATCAGAATCCACCAGTGACTTTGCCCAATACAATGGACGTGAATGGAATTTTGTTTGTGCTGCTCAAACAACCAAAAGTAGACCATCCTCTCTAAGTACGAGACGTCACTGTGAGCAATTTTCATTATGACTTTTTCTTCAGTAGAAAGTGTAGTTCCAATGAAAACGTTGACATACCTCAAACCTGAACAGACCTCATGGTATACCATGAGGTGGTAAGTGAGATTATAATTTGAACTGCCGTTCCAGCTGCTGTCGTACTGATTGTCCCTCTCGGTGCTCTTACACCTCTCCCCTCTCTCCTGTCTCCACTTCTCTTTTTGTTGGCAGAAAACTTTACTGACTCTACAGGCCTAGGTAATGGGGAACGAGAAGCTCCGCGTGCCTGTCGCCTTTCCCCATCACTACCCTTCATATCTGTCTCTCTATCTGTTTATCTTAACACTAAGCAGCAGTGCAGTCCACCTTCATTGTATTGTCCACTAAAGTGCAGTTATACCACCCCCTGCAGCTCACACTGCAGGCAACAGAGGGAGCTGCTACACTAGTTTTAACCCCATTGGGAAAACTTGGATTTACCTCATGTTCTTATCGTTTATCAGTCAAGTGTCATTACATTAAGACATACAGTACGTTTACATATACAAGACCAGTGTTTGGTACCCCACAGGAAGCCATTCCATGACTGGATATTCAACATATTCGAGCAGGTTAGCAGAGCCTAGGCACATATAGGATCTATAATCCAATTCCTGCTATCACGATATTAAGTGACAGATCTTCTTAACAATTGTTCACCACAATGACCATGATGACAAAACTTCAGTAAGTTATTAGTTATTTATAAAACTGTAAAACTTTTGACAAAACAAGACTGAATTTCCTCAGTTGATCTGCTGACATGCAAGCTGAGTAGTTTTATATGCAATTATACAATATACATTATACAAATACATATTTATTATTATTATTATTGTTATATTATTATATCAGGGATGAAATTAATAAATGTATGTATTGTTATGTATTGTTTCCAATTTAGATTACAATCATCTTATAATGTAACAAATAATTATACTGTGCCCAGCCCACAAGGAATGTTTCTTTTAGTTTGTCTAAGCAACTGTCAAAACCCAAATCAAAAAATGAAACAGAAAAAGCTCTAAAGCTCGAAATGAAAACAGACTTTTTGCTATTGGACTGAACTGCTGTCTTTTCTTTCTTTCCTCATCTGTCCGTCTGCCTGTTTGCCTCTCCATATCCCTCCATCTTTCCCCTGTGTTTACAGCTGCTGTTTGTCTGCTGCTGTGTGGTTGTCAGGGTTCACACATTCTAATTATTTAGTATATAGTCTCCTAGTTAGTCTTAAGGATCAGGTTAAACACTCTGATAGCGGCTGTAGAATCCTCCTTCAAGCCATTTATATTTATGTTGACCTTTAACCTCTGATTCCTGAACCAATCCCTGATAGCACACCACACACACACACAAATACAATCTCACTGTGTAGCAACTCATGTGTTTCAATCCATTTTTCAGACAATGTCATTGGATACATTATCAGCATGACACTGCTGATTTAGGAGTGTGTGTGGGATGGGAGGAGATGCACATCCTTGCATCAAAATATGAGACGGGGGAAACCTTTTGATGAATGATGTGACTTGATGAGTGTGCTGGGGATGACAAATCGGCTTGCACACTCACTCACTGGCTTGATCGTTTTGCTTCTGAGCTTTTTCAAAAGTCATGTCACTCTGCCATCTTTGTTCATTGCTTCTGTTCACCTGGTGAGCTGTACATACATTACTGAGGATTAAAGGTAAGGTGGCTTGAAGCTTCGGGCTGAACTGGCCTACCTCACTGGGCTGTAATGGTTCCCGAACATGCTAATCTTTCCATTTCCCGTCCTACTTTCTCTTTCCCTCGCACGGTGGTTTGATGGTATGCTTGGCATCCGGCCTGGTGATACAAGCATGCTGGCTGGGGTTTGGGGTTGTTGTATGATGGAAATGTTTGGGGTGGGGCCATCAGTAGTGGGACCCTTTACTGGCTGGAGATTACCTCAACTTCAAGGTACTGTAGGATTGAACAAAATTTAAGGTGGACTAGAATCTGCTGGTTTCCAACCTGAGCAGGCCTGTCCCCCACAAGAGGGCACTATAGTGTCACAGAAGTAAAGGAAAATAGATAAGTTATAATGAGATCAATTATCATTTAAATTAGGTACTGTGTAATCAAACAAGTAGTAAAAAAGACTATGAACCTGACACTTTTCTATATTCTGTATTACTGACACATTTTGGTCGGTTCTCAAAAAGTATTGGGGTCTGACACCCAGCCTGAGCACGCAACTGAGATATATAATAAGCCCTCCAAATAGCCTATATCAGCATGACAAAATAATGTAAACCAGTTAAAAAGCTTAGCTCACAAGTAATGTCTAAGCATGAAGAAGAAGAGAAGATAAGTTGCAAGCAGTTACAAGAACACCCGGCAGAGTTTTTACTGTGACATAACACCACATAACGTGTGTTGTATTTTCCCCATCAGTGATGTGTGTGTGAATGAGGTGTCTGTAAAGGGTTGAAGAGGGTCTGAAATTTTTTTACATAAGGTCCTCCTGGTTAATACTGAAGATGAGTAATACTTAAAGGGGCACTCTGGAATTTTTTTCAATTGCTTTTCCAAAAAGTTGGGGTACTTGTGAGAGACAGATTTTTAAAAAAGTTGGGTCAAAATGGAGGCAGCAGAGGTTCAGATATTTGGCTTTTAGTGCCCAGTATGGGAAAGAGGCTGGATCCTACATTTCCCATAATGCAACTAATACAGAAATGTTTTTTGACCCCCGTATTTCAAACTCCATGGCCCTAGTTTGTAACACAGGCTTTTGTTATAAATGTGTAGTCTGTAAATCCAAACCTTTAAGGTAACCACAGATGACATCCTCAGCGTCGAGGTAAACCCTGATGACATCGTCACAGGTTATTCTCTCAGATTTTACAGACCAATCAATTCAAGTAATTTTTTTTCTGTAGTTCCTCCAGAGCAGTAACTAACTCTCTGTCTAACTATTTTCACAGGATAAGTAGTAGTTCCCATAATGGGTAAACTGACCTTTGTTTGATTTAACCAGTGGGGTGCCCCTTTAAATGCAACAAAAATACTGGTTGAAATGAAAAATATGGTTGCCAGTTTAGGTTTCTCTAAACCTAGGTCTTATTAACTACAGTACCTATTTGCATCTCCGTCAAAGAGACACAGTGTGACAGGCATGTTGTAATATCAGCGTCTGTCCTTGTGGTTGCAGTGGAATCTAAGTCTATGCAGACATTGATAAAGTGTGATCATTCACTCATGAGGACTTAGTCAGACGTGCACACTGATGTGTGCTGCTTGTGAGGAATTTCTTATGTGTTTTAGCTCAGGACTTCATTGACTCTCCTGTCTGTCTGTCTGTCTGTCTGTGTGTGTGTGTGTGTGTGTGTGTGTGTGTGTGTGTGTGTGTGTGTGCGTGCGTGCGTGTGTGTGTGTGTGTGTGTGCGCGTGTGTGTGTCTACCTGTTTGATGTTCCTGCTGCCTTGTCTTTAACCCTTTGCTCTCTCCCAACTCCTCCCTTGTAGTCGAGCTTACAGACGCCTCCGTGGCTTCAGCTTTCTCTCCTACTCCTCCTCCTCTCGCTCCTCTTCCTCCTACTACCATCGCTCCTACAACCATTAGTACCTCAACTTCTACCACTCCTACAACTACAACTCCTTCTACTACTACTACTGCTTCTACTACCACCATCACTACAACTGCGGCCACCACTACCACCACACCTCCTGAGCTGGTCACCATCAAGCATACTGATCAGACTGTGTTGGGTACATGCTGTTGTCCCATTGTGGTTTTAACCGTCTTCTTACTGTCTGTCTAATGTTTTAGTTTACAATGAATGACACTTCATAGATATCAAAAGATGGTTGCCTTCTCCCACCTGACAGAACAGGAAACCACATCAGGGCTGCATTCCGATAATCTGTGCTGAACCTACTGTACAAAAAGTGGGGAATTACTTCAGACTATTGGGATGTAGCCAGCAACTATCCTCCCTGTCAGGAAGTGAGAATCCAAACTTTTTTTTAAACAAAATGAAAGTTCTTGTAGAGAATCACCTTCAACATGTCAGAGTGATAAGGCTCATGATATTGGCAGAGCTCACGCTTCTTTTTTAGGTTTTTAAGTTAAATTGGTCCACTCTAAACCAGAAGTAAGCATTGCAACTAAGTGTGTCATGAATTGAAAAATCCTCTGGAATTTTCTTGTGGGTGAATTGCCTCTCCATGAACACTAATTTACTTCTGGTTTTGAGCAGACCATGAGCTGAATAGATCCTGATTAAAATCCATCCTTCTTGTAGGTAGACTCCCTTACTGCACGCACCATGCATAGGTCTAAATTGAACCTTGTGTGTGGTTGTTGTAACTGTGCAATCTCCTGCCACTTGCCCCTGACCTTTAATCCTTTACCCTTGACCCCCATTGTGTAGTGGCCCCTGGGCGGGAGATCTGGAATCTGACGGTGGAGCCTAACAGTAACTACGCTAATGTCAGCTGGAGACACGACTTCCCGGCCGGCAGCAGCGAGTTTGTGCTAGAGTTCACACTGGACAGTAAGAAACCAGTCCAAGCCCATCTTGAGTTATCAAAACCAAAGGCTAGATCTCAACTTGATTATTAAAGACTTAAACAACCACATTAGTGAGATGACACTAAGTAAAAACAGCAGGAGCAGACAAAGGGCAATATTTCACAGATCAGGCCAAACAGATGTATCAAAACAGACCTAAAATATATGAAATTATTGGACCACTCTATGAGAATCTACTAGACTTTACAATGTTTGACCTCTAAGGTTTAAGACTTGACTTGCTCTCATTTTAAAGATGCACTATCAATATCTTTTATTTGAACAATGGGTCAAATGACTATGTATAATGTTGTTTTTTGGTTGTAGTGATGAACCTATCAGCTATGGAGAGTTTTAACGTCCTTCAGCTGACTGCTTTGGTGTTTCAGCCATCAAATTTATTGTTCACTTTAGTATCAAGGCTTCAGCAGCGCTGTTTCCAGGGCGTGTGAATAGGCAAGTATTTGCTACACAGGTTAGCAAAGGCCATCTTTAGAAGGCCACAAATTGATGTGATTTTTAGGTTGTTGTATGATTTCACATATAGCAGGTTTAACAAAATGCTATGTTTGACAAAGACTAGACTTGTTTAATAATTTTAACAGGAACTTTAGCTAACCTAAGGTCTTCACTGCAGGGGATTAGAGAAATGACTGGATGTAAAAGACACCTCGATCTACAACAGCATCTACTCTAGCCCACTCTCTTAAATTCAGTTCATCTTTATTCACAGAATACACCTCAATGGCAGGTTGTTTTTTTTACCCCAATGTCTTGTCCTTGCTCAAGGGTTTTGCTTAAATGTGTCCTTGTCTTACTGCTTCCCAAAACAACCTTAATGCAGAGCACTTTTAAGCAACCACTGTATTTGCTGACAAGATAAGCATGTGATGAGTCTCGAGCATAAAGGTGAAACAGCATGAAAGAGGTGTAAGGAAACACAAGGACCAAAAATAAATAAATAAATAGGATGTGTGCCATCACAGCCCAAAAACAGAAAATATCTCTCTCTCACCAGAGATAACCTTTACCTGCAGCAGCTGCAGCCCGTTGGCCTGTTGTGTTTTTAATAAGATATATAATTGTTAAAACAAAAAGCAGAAAACCACATACATAGCACTGTCTGTGTTATTTGTGTTTCTTTCTCTCCTGCACTCTTTCTATCGCTCTGGTCTTTATATGTTGGAAAATGTTGATCATCATGTCACTACTAACTTCCTGTGCAGTGCAACATCACGATGATTCTCTTCAGCACGTTGCCTGGCTTTGAATGGCTCTTGTTGGACCGGCACTGTGAATGGGCTGTTTCGGCTTGCTTTGTCTGAAATGCTGTTTGAATATGTCACTTTGTTGGTCATCCGTGCTTCCATAATCACTTGCTTTTTGCTTTGGATTGGGTTTCAAACACTGTTGAAGTCGGCTTTTATAAAACACATCATCTCTCTGTTACTGCTCTCAATCCAACAGTCTGTGATCTTTCAAGAGCGGAAAGAAGGGAGGATGTGTTTTTTATGTCCTTGGGCAGTGGCTTTAATTATTAATGATGTCTGAATGTGAATAGCAAGAGAGAGGGAGGGAGGGAAGGAGGGAGGCAAGGGGGATGATGAGACTGATCTAATGGTCTCCACCCATCCCACCCATCCCCTGCTCTCCAAGGTCAAATCTGAAAGCTTTGACTCTAAGTGAAGAGTGGCAGGGAGCCTCCACCTCCCATCCTCATCATCATCTTCTGCATGTCTGTCAGAGGAGAAACTAGGTGAAGGATGATGCTCTAGTGGCATAAGAGAAGAACACTGGGAATGCTTGTCATGGAAAAAAGAAATCCTGCCAAAGAAAAAAAGCGAAATAATGTTCAGGTTGCGGACATAAGTGCTATAGTTTGTTCATGAATATGCAGCTAAATATTTATATTCCAACCTTGATATTTTCAAATAGTTTGCTCTATGCAGTAAAGGTGAGAGCTGCTAGAATTTAATCCCATGTGTAACCAAAGTTTACTACGAGGCACTCTTTTCACACGATGAACACATTAAAATGGCTTTAACCACTTTGTATTACTGTCGTAAGCATCCGTTAATTATTTTGTGTCCTTGCGCATAATATAATTCTGAAATGTTGTAAAAATGATCAGCAGCATTTATTTACCTCAGCTACAGAAGGAACTGCGCTGTCATTTCAAACAGGCTGGATATCGCCGACATGTCACATATTTCTAATTTCCCTTTTATAAGTATATTTCAACATATTTTAGTAGTTGCCTCCCTGTTTTCTGATCAGCTCTGTTGTAATGATGTTAATGCAAACAGAACACTTCCTCCACGTTTACCTGTTATCTTGATAAGTTTAGGATAAATACCATCTCACAACCTCGTCCATTGGTATAACAGTCATGTTATACATTTCTTTCTTTAATCAAGCTACCATAAATGAAAGTCAACATTTGCTGCTCGTATATTTCACATTGAAAGCCTTCCAGCAACTCAAAGGGCATAATCCTGTTCCTGTGTGCTTGTCATCTGTAGACAGTGTTCAAAAGAGGGCTGAAGTAGAGCCGAGTGGACTTAAGTACTGAATGAAAACAGTATTTATTCTTAAAAGAAAAAGTACTGTAATGATGTAGTTAGTGCTGTGGAAACTAACATTATTCTCAGTGTTTTAACCTGCCCTTAATAGAGACTGTCGTCATTTAAATACAGGCTTTTATTTGTTCTCCTTGTACATTAATGTAGAGAAATATATTTGCTCATCAGGCCATGTGATGCAAAAGTATTCTTGGAACATGAAGTAGTCCACACAATAGCTTATATAAAAAATAATTAACAAAGAGTTTACGTTTAGCTATATGTTTTTCATTTGTTGAATCATCACCAAAGCCCAGAATAAATGTAACTAGGTTTTTTTTTTTTTTAATGATGGATGTTAAAATGGAATTTGAAATGTGTCTTTTTTTTTCTACGAAATATTGTGAAAGTTGATTAAAAGGGTCAGGTATGCACACTTATGTTGACCACACAAGCTATAGCAAATGCTGCAGATTGTAATTGCAATAGTTTGATCTGCAGCAACATTGAAGCAACATATGGGATTAATCAAGTGAAGGTCTGTGGTCATTTTTTGGAGTCTCAATAAAAAACATTTAAATAATGTTTGCATTCACCTAAAAACAAAGATCACCATATTGTATTTGAAATACTGAAAATCAGCCTTGCAAAAAAGATGTGAAAAGGACTGGCATGTCTTCTCTTGTGACTGCATTAGTCATTTTGGCTGGTTTGAGAATTGTTCTTAATAGCATGGCTTTGGAATGAGTTCTGTTGGATGATGTCAACTTTGTGGAATAGTTGCTAGCGTGGTGCATGATGTTAACACCTCGTGCTGCCCTCTCCTTTCACTGCGACCTCAGAGTCATGCTCATAGCTTGGCCATGTCATGACTGACGCGTCTTTCCACAGGAAAGATGCAGGTTGTTGTCACTGTCTTTTTTTTGACTTCATGGACATAAGTGTGGGCCTGTGAATAATTGAGACAAACAATGCTTTGCCACCTTCAACACCAATGTTACCCAAGAACAAAGTAAATAACATTTCTGTTCGAAACATGATGCACATGGAATCAGTTTAGTTTAGTTGTGTGAGACTTTGATGTTCACAGTGTAGTGGTTTTGCCTGAAGGGACACCTGCTCCTCATGCACCTCTATTCCTTCACTGCATATATTCAGATGAGTTTTCTCTGAAGAATAATGCCTTTGAAAGAAAATGTAGCCATAAAAAAGGAAAATGAACCAGAATTTGCCTCAAAGAGTTGCACCTCGTACATTAGGTATAATAGCTGGAAGTATTAAACTATATCATGCATATGCTTCTGTACTGTAAAGAGGTGAATGAATCTTTATGACGGGGATGGGCACTGCATTGTTATCAGTCTCAATTTACTTCAGTAACCCTGCTGTCACTCAGAGAAAACTCTCCATGCAATTTACCTTTACTGTGGAACGAAGGCCACACCCCCTGGAGTGTGATTGGCCCCTTTCTTGTGTCTTCAAGGCAACAAGACGGTGAAAGTTGTACCAGTGAAACAACAGCCCCCCATTACAGTGGCAGATCTGATCGCAGGCGCCAAGTACCATCTGAGGGTTTACTCCCACGAACTCAACAGCGTCAGCAGCAAATCTGTCACCTTTAAGACCAAAGCAGGTGAGACCCCACCTGGCCACGTGGAACCGGGCTTCCAGCCAGGTGGGCTACTCTGGTGCACGTCTGTCAGTAGTATCTACAGTAACTCAGTCAAAGCTGGGTGAGTTATCATGGTTTGTTTTTTGATTCCATCTCTCAAAGGTAAACTCAAGTCAGTCCCCCCTCTGTTTTTGGATGTCATCTAACTTCAAGTTGGTTGTCTTCATGAACAATATCTAATTTATGAGTGGAAGTTTTTGTGAGATGGATCTTTGTAAATTGTATGACTCTGTGACTTTAGATTGATAGAGAGAGAGAGAGACAGAGAGAGACAGACAGACAGAGAGAGAGAGGGACAGAGAGAGACAGACAGAGAGAGAGAGCGAGAGACAGACAGAAACAGAGAGAGAGAGAGAGAAACAGACAGAAACAGAGAGAGAGAGAGAGAGAAACAGACAGAGAGAGAGACAGAGAGAGAGAAACAGACAGAGAGAAACAGGCAAAGAGAGAGAGACAGAGAGAGAGAGAGAAACAGACAGAGAGAGAGAGAGAATTTATTGACCTCAAATTGGGAATTGATTGTGTTACAGCAGATCATCATCATTGCACAGAAGTAAAAACAAATACGCAGTGAATATATCGTACATATTATCACTAGAAAGATATACGTATATCTATAGAATACAAAATATAAAATATAAAGGAATACGTTTGAATACACTATACTATCCCAAACTACTACAACTACAATTTGAACATAGGATCGACATATTCCATAAATTAGACAAGTAATTTTTTTATAAATTGAAATGCAATGAGGTGGAGTGTATGTGAGTTTGAAGATGTGCAACTTGTGCAGGGTTATTGAAGAAGCAAACTAACAATCTGCACATCTCTTAACTCACACTCTACCTCTACTAAAGAATGTGTGTTCTTTCAGGTTGTACTGAAATATCTCTGGGTGTATAGGAAGTAACAATTACTTTTGATACCACCAACCTCAGTACCATGCTCTTTTCTGATTCAATTGTACACACTGTGTAATGGGAAAGAAGACAAACATGTTACTGTTATAGATCCTCTGTTCAACATCATCCTGGCTATGAGCTGGGGGGCACAGATGTTGGATCTGAGTTGTCGACTTTTGCTGAGCGCTCGGGGATGAGAACAGATTGTCTGATGTGTTAGCTCGGACTCCTTGTGATCCTGAAAAGCACTCACTGTGTTTCCACTCTTCTCTCTCTTCTCCTGTGCAACCCTGCGTGTATGTTCTGTGTATGTCTCCAGCCTACATAGACCAGGTAGACATAGCCACCCAAGGATGGTTCATTGGCTTGATGTGCGCCATCGCCCTCATCATACTGATCCTCCTCATCGTCTGTTTCATCAAGAGGAGTCGAGGAGGCAAATACCCAGGTGAGGCGTTCATATCCCTTCGAGGACCACTTTAAGCCCCACACAGCTGACAAAGGTTGACAGGATGATTGGACCTTCATCAATAGAGTAGTGGATGGAGACACTGGGTCCTGCGATATTGTTATCCACTGTAGATGTACATTTAAAAGTTGTTGTTTTTTAAATAATAAACTCAATGTTTCTCAACACCTCCTCGGGTAATCTAACTATGTTAATGGATTATTTTATGGCCATTTAATATAAAAACTACATTTCAATTTGAATTGTTTTTGGCATTATGGTATGTCAGATGTCTCTGAACACTTGAGCATAAAAGCCACACTTTCTCAGTGCAATCCAGGAACACAACATCCCTTCGTATTTACTGAATTGTTCAAATTATTGCAAAAACAGTGAATCACTTCAATTTACCGAGTTCATCCACACTTCTGTCCACCATGACCAACACAGTAACAGAGTTGGAAATGTTAGGATGTTAGACAGATCAGAGTTGTGGATTTTTCAAATATTTGATCTAATACCACCGTCGATGTATTTATTATTCCCAAACAATTACTAAAATGCACTTAAAAAAACAACTGTATTTTTCCTGTTCAGGCAAATATTTATAGTCTTCATGCAACATTGATGCTGATCTACAGTATGTGATACTTGAATGTTTGGAACCACAGAAGTTAGAGTCTTGTTAATGTTTTGCAGTTTTTGTAATGTCTAGGTGGTGGTTGCCTGACTGCTTTTTCAAAATATCTAGGTAGGTGCTGAACCGTGATGCTGTAAAAGTTAAGAACTAACATCCAGTAATAAGCTAAGTCATATAAGGGTGTAACAGGAAAGACTAATGAGGAGTTCACACACACAAACACTAGGAGTGAAGTGTATTTTCACTACTGACTGCAGCACTGACACACCCTACAAACCCAACCTAATGGTATATAACTGCTACTAAACAGTGCACCGTGTTCCTAATGCATACTGGAGTTTACATAAATTATAGGGTCAGCAGCTCAGGAAAACAGTCATAAAAAGTGTATATGACTTTCTAATATAATGCATTAGTAAATAAGTGTGGATATGGGACGCAGTGTTAGTTAACAGTTTAATAAATGAAGGCTGAAGACAAATATATGCAACTAAAATAAAAGATAAGGACTAACAGAAAGATATTATGTTCTAACTAACTCCAGGAACCCCTCAACATGGGGAGGGTTCTGTGTTCCAATCTAACCGTAACATCAGTGGAGCTCTCAGCAAAATGCTGAACATGTTACTTTTCTTCTTCTCTCCTTAGTCCGTGACAAAAAAGATCTGCCCTTGGACCCAGTAGATCACAAAGACCAGGATGGATCCTTTGATTACCAGTGAGTATTTACACCTGCACCACCTACACCTAGCTTTGTCTTAACACTGACCTTTGAAATGATTTCAAGGTCATTTGAAAGTTTTCTGTAGGTATTTGTTTGTATAGCCGCTAAGTAGTATTGCCACATCTCATCTTGTATACTGTATGAAGACTAGGGTATTAAGTTATATTTCAGTTAAGGCAATAGTCATGTTTGGGGTTTACTGAAAATGATTTGTTAAAGGTTACATAGTTTAGCTTACTTTAACATTCAAGAAAATATTGAGGACTGAACAAGAAAGAATGACTTAAAACAACAAAATCACAAAGACCTGCTATTTATTGATACTGCAGGAAACCTTAGAAGTCTCATTGATAAATATAACCTTGTATTAAATATTCAAATTGGCATGGTGTCCATATCCAGCTCCCTCTAGTTGTTGTAGTGGATATGAGATCTTTTGATGATGGCTTCCTCCGTTTAGAAAGCCCTCTATTATTGTTGCTCCTTCCAACACTAATACAGATACATTTGAAAACACATATTTTTCTCTACATTGCAGAGCAAAGCTTTTCAAATGTTCTATCTATAGATACATTTGCATCTTTCACTTAATACTGTATGATGATGAAACATAAAGGTCCTAACGTGACAGCTGCCCAGGAATTGTTAGCCTTAATTAGCAGGTAGCATCTATGACCTGTGTATTTGGGGAAACTGAAACAATAAAAAAAGGTTATAACAGCCATATCTGTCAAAATTGTCAGTGTATCCAACATTATCCAACATCTACCAATCAAAAACAATGTTGCCAACGCATAGAGAAGAAATAACCTTTTTAGTGTTTTGCATTAGTGTGGATGAAAACCTTCTAGCTCAAGCAACCATGCCATCCTGCTAGCCAATGTTCAAAATGTTTTTAAACCTTGCCATATGTAAAGAGGGCACATGTGTATGTTGTGCAGTGCACTACTATAAGAATAACTGAACATATACAGTAGGGCATATTTCTGTAATGTGAGAATGTATTCTGTACAATGTGTCTGTACAGAATGTGTTGGTAAGTGATGTGTCTTTTGCTCCTTCCAGGTCCCACTGATCTCTTCTTTATGAAGAATGAGTCTGTCTTTTCTGTATCTGTCCACTTTGACTAAATATATGTTGAATTTAACCTGCTTTCTATATCTAAGATGCACATGTTGTTACTCAGCTGTATGTAAGGGACACTTAAAGGTTCAGTGTGTAAGATATGCCAGCATTTAAACTTAAAACATTAATACAATGCACTAACATTATCAACAGAGTGTGAAGAGGTAACAGTGGTGACGTTACGTCAAACACGTCTGTGTGTTGTGTTGCAGAGATATCTCTTGAAGTTAGCATGCTAACAGCTTGCTGCTCCGTCCAGCCTGTAATACCACTTGTTCCACTAGCGGTGATAGTGAGTCAGTGTAGCTCCAGTCTGCCTCAGTGCAGAGGGAGAAGAAGAGCAGCTGCCTGACTGGCTTGTAAATATTACAGCCATGTTCCGTGTCTGTTTTATAGTTTCTTTGATGGATTCAAAAACGCAGAAATGAGAAAACCCACCTCTCTTTGTCCTCACAGCTGCCAGGAGGCTGTTTCTCTGAGTGTATATCTGTCAGCAGCCCCGGGAAACGACGTAGCTTCAGTTAGCAGTGAGCTGGAGTTCAGCTACAGCACCGGGGAACTGCAGACTCCCTGTTGCTGCCGTTACACAGGTCCAGCAGCCCGCTGTGACTGCAGGGCTGCTTCTGGTTCTGGCTGAGCTCAAGTCTCTCCGGCCGCTGACTGGGGCTCCTTCTGACGGAGGTGGCTGCAGAGTGTCCTCTCTCCTCCCCCGGTGGGCCGCTCTCCTGGCTGCGCCGCCACCAGGAAGATGAGACAAATATGCAGTCGTTTTCTAGATTCTGCCACTTTGGATTTAGTCCAATAAACAAAGTAACGTAACGTTACACGGACTACAGCCCCGGTTAACATCAGTGCACAGTAAACACAGATGGATCAGCCCCATGTGAAGAATATAGCAGCAGAGTTTTCTGACCGGAGATCACAGTTTCAGCAGTTTGGTCGAATTTTAGTGTTCTTGCCCTACTGACAGGCATTACACAGGAGTAAATGTAATAAACAATGTAAAGAATACATTTGAATACAATAAATATTACAAACTACTACAACTAAAATATAAACAGGTAAACATACTATAGTTGTTTTTTAATAAGTGGTGGTTTTGATGATTGATGAGTTTAGATTGTATGGAGCCAGTTTAAAGGTGAAGTACTGCCCCTTATTTCTTTGGAGCAGGAGGGTCAGAACTACACATTGAACCTTTAAGCTTTTATCTTTAATTGTAGCCACAGAAAAGGCCTCTGAATCTAATTGAAAAGTCAACAGTATAAATGCCTACGTATCAGCACACATAACAGCATAATCTGTCTTTCGTAGTATTCAGACTATCTATGGAATCATTTCCAAAGCATTAGGGAATCTCTTATCATTGTGAAGCTCTGCTTTGTTGTCAAATGCTTTTTCTAAATGTACAGAATTACATTCTTTACACAGCAGCGAATCTGATGGCATTGAAATTCAAAAGACTGATCCAAATGAGTGTGCATGATACCTTAAAAAGAGGTGTGATCAGCATCTATTATCACCGAGTAGTGCTGTGCTGTTGTGCTTAATGCTGTGTGATTAATCCATCTCCAGTGTGTGAGATCCTGAGAATCAATAATGAGTCTAACATTAATATCCAACCCCTCTCTCTTACAGTCAAGGTCTTTGCTTTACTCGTATTCTGACGCAGACTCAGCTCTGGTGCTAATCCCTCATGTCCACTCAGCTCTCAGCTCTCAGCTCTGTGTTTGTGTGTTTTTGTGTTTGTGTGCATGCAAGGATTCACATGCATGTCTCATGTGGAGCTTGTCTTCCTTCCTTCCTCTTTCTTTCTCTACACTTCCTCTCTCTTACTGTCTCCCCTGTTTCCTCACGTCTCGTCCCTCTCTCTCCCTCACGCTGAAATGGGTCATCTGTCCCTGACAGGAACGAAAACGAAAACGAAAACGAAAATGAAAACGAGAACGAGAACAGGTACTTTGGTTTCGGCACGGCATCTCTCTTGGCCTGTGCATGTCAGGGTGAGCAGATGAACGTGGGCTGGATAAGTTGCAGCTTATTTGGTGAAGCAACACTACCTGCCTGATTCATGGCTGGCTCTTTGGTCAGTCTGCAAAGAGTGCATAGATTTCATTCATGATATAAGCAATATCAGTCCAACTGGCCTGCATTAGTTTTTAAAGCCCTATTTGTGATGGACTATGTGATGGACAGAGGACACGTCATAGAATGCAGCTGACACCATAGTGATTACCTATGAACAGCAGAGAGATGGACAGGATGCAGCTGAGTGCCAGGCTTTGGTTCCTTTATGGGTGTCAAACTGTCAATCCAATCATCAACCAAATATTCTAAACCTTAGACCTGTTCAGTTAATAACAAGGCCAGGGAACCATGACAGTCACATGAGAACCAAATGACAAAAAAAAAAAAAAAAAGGAGGTCAGAGACTGGTGGTGACAGTATGTCTATTTATTGCAACTGTCCTTCAAAAGAAGTCTGTGTCTTTGGTCCCAAAACTAAAGCCAAAGTAATACAAATGTAGGACTAATATTTGCCACCTTTTAGAATTGATTCGTTGATTTCAGGAGACTGACACCTCGTCTCAGAGATGTTGTAACACTTAAAGTGAATGAACACAATATACACACAACACAACAGAAAGAACAGAACTTCTCTCTATCTGTCGAGATTGTGCAATGCAAACCAGATGACCACAAAAAGCAAGTTATTATGATAATAATAATAATAATAACAACTTTATTTATATAGCTCCTCCGAATCCGAATATTTAATCATTTAAACAATTACAAGAAATACCATCAGTTAAGAAAGAGAGTTTTTAAGAAGAGATTTAAAAGAACATACTTTAAATTTGGGAGGGACAAAGCAGATGACAGATATTGGCAGGAACCGGACCATTCAAGGCTTCAAAAACGAATAGCTACATTTTAAAACCAATCAGAGGCAACCAGTGAAGGGCAGCAGGGATCAGTGTGATGTGGTTAGTACGAGTTTTCTATCAGCTGCAATCTTAGTTAGTTTTTTCCAGAATAAAGTGCGTTGCAATAGTCCCATGTGAAGGAGGTAAAACATGGATGACATTTTCTTATCTGCAAATGAAAGATGATCTTGGTTAAATGTCTTTGTTTGACAAAGCAGGACTGCATAACTTTAGTCACCTGAGCATCAAAAGACAACTCTGAGTCAAAACGTGCACAGATGCAATGGTTAATCAGTCAGATTTATATTTATTTGCAGGCATTTTTCGAGCCAGGGTATCTGTTTCTTCCATCTTCCAGTCTTTATGTTAGGCTTAGCTTAGCTAGGCTTAACACGATATGAGGTTCATACTGATCTCAACTCATCCGTGTAAAAAAAGAAAATAAGTGTATTTCCCAAAATGCCAAACTATTACTTGGAAAGCCTGTTTGTGTGGTGATTCAACAGTGTGAAGTTAAATCAACCAAGTTCACCAAGTCATTTTTTGCGCTCAGGTTTAGGAACAAAAGCAAGTAAAAAACTGCAGGTGGGATCAGTGCCACAGTTCCTCTTTGAGGTGTATGAATAGAGCACTCTATTTTGCATTCACTTTAATAAAAGATTAATCCGAAAATATCCTCCATCACCCTGGTGACACATAGTTATGCTTTTAAATTGCATATTTAGTGCATACAAAAATAACAATTAACAGTAGGCCAGGATGAAGGGAAATGATATTTCAGGTAAGATGCATTATCTCTCAGAACACAGCAGAGCAGCTGCTGAGGCTGTTCAAGGCTGCTTAAATGATCAGAACTACATATAAAATGTCTTGCCCTAGCCCTAGGCTGTTATAGAATCACATGAAGAGAACGCATGAGCAGCTATGTTTGCCACAATTTGACACCCTTAAGGAACTGATTTGGGCAACAAACAACTGGAGAAAACATTTGGAGGACAACAAATTGAACAACCATTTCAAAGATCTAACCAACAACCTTGGATCCATGAATCTTGAAAGTGGAAAATACTTCAAAGTAAAAACAGCAGGGATGACATACTATTCCTTCTGTGCATAGCTCCTCCTGTTCGCTCCATCTTGTTTTGCATCCTGTCTTCTTTGATCTTCAGCAGTTTTAATGTGCAGGACAAGAGCTAAACATCATTAAGTCACAGTTTTACTCGTTATCCCGCATGAAAAACAGGTTGAGGTGTTATGGTGTAGTTGTTAAAGGATAAATCTAATTAATTATAACCTGGGTCTTCATTTTTGTAGTTGGCCATCAGTGTTTAACAAACCAAGTTATTTGCTGAGGTCTGGGAATGCTTCAACATCGCTCCAAAGCGTCAAGAAACACAAGCACTCAGACCATCATACAGGTTGTAAGGAAACCTCCAGGACAGCCACATTTATTTGGAAGAGAAAACATTTGCGAACAACAAGAACCTGCCGTACTTACTGTATTTGGGCTAATTTTTCCTGTGTATGAAGGACTATATGTGTCCATATCACATAAAGTGGTTTAGATAAACTGTTGGCTTGTTTACAACCCAGCCCTACTGTCAGACATGAACATGGATATTGTGTGAATGTACGCCATGAATCATGAGGTGTTAGGATCCTTGGCTGTGACAATTTGTCTAACTGCTCGTATTTCTTGCCGCGCCAAACTTCCTTGTTGTGAATTCCCCATATTTGAACAATTGGTGACTTCAGTGTTATTATAACAAAAAGCACTAATGGCCAAAACCACAAAAACAAGACCCAAGTTGTAACAAGCTGGAATTAGATGGCCCTGACACCTGCTATGCTGCCCTTTTCTCATATGGACAAAAACTATTCAATCACTATTCAAAGCTCAAACTTTTACTTTGTTTTATGCCGTTAGGATTATGACAATTTATATGTACCCCCAGCCTTAGCAGAAATATATAAATGTTAATGTTGCCCTCATCTCCCTTTACAGTATCGGTGTATTTCTCATGTCTGCTTGTCCATCTGTGTCATGACTGTCTTTCTGTTCTACCCTTCCCAATTTATGTCTGTGTCTTTTGTCTCTTTTTTGGGATTTATTTTCCTCATTGGTCCAAAGGTCTCTTGAAAGGTATGAAAGGAGAAGAGTCTCCACTTGAGTCCTCTTAATCCTGCTTTAAAATGACCTCATCTTCTCTTGCTCATGTGCAGTGCATTTTAATTGATTAATGTATGTTAGAGCTCTTCCAATTTATTACCATCCTATTGAATTGTATCTATCAAACGAAAGCCTTTCAAAGCATGGTTAATCCAATACAGGATAATATCAAACCCAGAGAGAGTTGACTTCCTGACTATAGTTATGTTAATCTGTGTCATTTTCATGAGATTTTGTTTGCGCTGAAGATGGGTGACTTTACGTTCCGTTATGCAAAGAAGGTTACTCACTCCCACTTCAAAGTTTCTAGTCTTCTAGTAAAAAAAAAAGACCTAATCAGATAATTGAATAATTCCCGACTCCGCCCTCTTTTTACATTTTTTCTTTCTCAAGTCACTGTAATAAAAGGCTCTCTATTAAAGCCGTGGGTGTGTGTGGTCAACAAATGAAAGCAAGCTGGGCAAATGTGTCCAAGGCAGGCGCTTTGAAAATATCCTCGCCTTTTGGCCAGATTGATTTAATTAGCTGTACGAGATGCAATCTCAACGTGTTTCAGTGGCACTGGTTCACAGAGAGATGTCCTTCTGATCGTGAAGCACAGAAACACGACTGCTGTCTCTGTGCTGCTCACCTTACTACATTCTGTATCCGATGTATTGATGAGTCATGAGGACATCTGCACCTGAATCGAAAAGGTACTTCTTTTTGTGACGACACTTTTCTTTTTTTACAAATACATAAATGCTGCTTTATTTAGTATTAGTATTTGGACACATTCCTGCTGTGTTGGCTCTGTGTACACTATGCTTTTGTCGCTTAGCTGAACTAACTTGTTAGCATACAGCCAAAGCTGCCAAGAAGTTTTTAGTAAAACCAAACAGGGATATTCTTGACTAGTTAACATTCTGATTATAAAATGACATCCTTTCCCTCCCATTTACCCACTTTATGCTCAACTCCCACTCTCTTCATCTTTTCATCTCTTCACCTTGTTCCACATCCGTGTTCTGAAAGCATCCATTGTTTCACTATCTGCTTCTCGCTGCCGCTCGCTCTACTCTGAATTTTGTTTTTGGTGGATTCATATATTAAATACCGGATTTGAGTGGAATTAGCTGGATTTCAATTATGTCAGACTGTGATCGTCGTGCATTTGTACTCTTGATTATTAACATGTATGGTTTCTAAAATGTGATGTCTGTGGTTCCCAAAATGTTTCAGCATGGAGCATGATGATTCTACAGTGTAGATTCTGTCCTCTCCAACGGAAACTGCATACATAATGTTTGATAAGCTTAATACGCAATACACAGACCTGAGCAGAGAAGATAAATTAAACAGAAAAACATCTCACTTTTGCATCCTTCAAGTGCATTTCCTGCTGTTATGCTCCTGGCTTGATCTAAGCAAGAAAGCTAATGCTAGTCTGTAGCTTTTTCTTTCTGTGCATGAAGTTCTCTTTCCCCTAAAATCAGAGTTAGGAGACTGCCTTGCTCTGAACTGAAATCAAGCACAGCTCTACAAATGCGGTGCAATGGAGTTTTAATGCTTGGATCTCACTTCTCACTTAAATTTTTGACAACAGTATTTATGTCTTTTAATCACCCCTGTTTCCTACTGAATACTGTACATGAATACTGACTTGCTTTGCCAAATACGTTTATGTACGTAATATTTTCACTGGCAGCATGTTTTCCAGTCCAGGAAGTGTGACGTTCTTTTACTGTACAGAAGTCATGGGGACGAGTTAATCACAGATAATTCAAGCGCAGGACAATGAGCTCATGCCCTGCGTCCCATGTGCTGTTAGGATCAGGGATTAGTTAAGGCTAGGGAAGGACTAAAAAGAAAAGGAGAAATGTGTCGACAGTGATCATTTTGCAGACTCATTCAGTGCAAACATTTTGTATTGGCAGTGAACAGTTTGCCGATAAAGGCAATTACATTTACTATAAAACATTAGATTACAAAACAAATTTGTTTTATATGTACATCATTTTCAGGAGACAGGGTTGCTTTTAAAACATAGATGCGAATACTGTATCGTGTTCTGAAAAAGCGAAATTGAACTTTAGATCGACAAGCATCTTTGGTATAAAATACAAATGCAGCTATCTTATTAAATGATAGGTTTGGATTCTATCTTGATACAGTACTCACATGCCATAAGCGTGTTAGGAGTTGTAATCATTTCTTCTGTCTGTACGGGTCATGATGGAATTCCACTGAAGTCCAGCTGATGCTACTCTGTGAATTTAGCTGCCTCCTATCAGAGGGCCAGATTTATTCCAAAACAGTCAGTGGATGCACACATGGTTTTGTTTATATGACGCAAGGCGTCTGCACTCTGCATACACTCCACACATACAGTTTCCACAGTCATAATCTGTAAAGGGTTCGTGTGGACTGGAAATCTGTAATATGAGCAGATGACAACGTTTATGTCACATGGATCCTGGCAGCTATGTGGACACAACCTGTCATCACAACTACCAGGTAGAAGAATAAAAATAGAATAGAAAGAATATATCCACTTGATTTGGCTGAAGCCTTGTATTAGCTTTTGCTGAATGCGTCTTCATAGAACAAGGACTTTGGATTCTGTCCCCATCACTTACAGTGTAGTCGCTCTACCCAGGAGTTGCTCTATGGCCAGTATGGTTAGTAGGAATAAATACAGACACTTCGAAATGACATATAGCATTGTGAGTACCGTATTACTATAGAATTGAAATTATAAAAACCTGTCCTTTAAGGAAAATATGGAAAAGAAATTAATCATAAAAATCTAAATTCTAGTCTGACAAGACCTGAGTGAACTTCATTCACTTCAATAAGAGTTTGAAAAGCTGAAAATATGGAATTAACATAATTTCTTTACCTGCAATCCCCATAACCTTTCACTTTCCCCTTTTAACCTGATCCGACAGGACGGCAGGGTCTCAAACTCCTGCTGACACTGCAACAACATCCTGCTCCCATTTTAACCTTTAACTCTGCTCTTCATTCACCTTTGCAGCAGCGATGAAGACAACAAGCCTCTGCAGGGCAGCCAGACGTCACTGGATGGCAACGTGAAGGAAAGTGATGACAGCCTGGTGGACTACGGCGAAGGCGGCGACGGCCAGTTCAACGAGGACGGCTCTTTCATTGGCCAGTACACAGTGAAGAAGGACAAGGACGAAACAGAGGGCAACGAGAGCTCTGAGGCCACCTCGCCTGTCAACGCCATCTACTCGCTGGCGTAGCGCTGTAGCAGCACACGGGGGGCACGTGGAATCCTCTGATTTGAGGGTGTTACAACAAACCACAACACCATACACCAGACACAAACACACACACGTGAATATATTAATATATGAAACACATTAGACACAGAAGGAACACAGCCGGGCCTGTCTGGAGACTGTGCAGGCTTTCCTCTGCAGATAAAGTAACAGGGGAACACAGGAGTGGACTAAGACCACAAGCCTTTATTTTAGTTTCCAGCTCGAAGAAATTGGCCCATTGAAGGTGACGTTAGGACAAAGAGGACAATGTTCATTTTACACAGACTTGAAGTGTGCCTTTGGGGCAGCCTTCAGCACGTGGAGGCATCAACAAGCGTTTGTTAAAGATTTTTCTTTGGTCCGATTCTGCTCCGAGCATTTTCAGCGTCCCTGCTCTCCTTCCTGATTCGCCCCTCATACCTCTGTGTAGCATCCCAGTAAAGTACACACACTATGGCCCGTCCTGTAACATATCAGCTTATAACCATCAAACTCTACAGGATGCCTGCAGATATGTTTATCATATTGATATTTACGCAATGAAAGATTTTAGTTTTTCCACAGCTGGTAGATGAGTCATTGAATCTTAAAGAGTGCTGTATACAGTCCTGGCACACATTTCAGTGCCCTGCTAAACTATGCACTATCACCTCCTCCATAACATTTTAGGTTTAATCTGGTTAGTAAAAGTACACATTTTGGGTTTCTTTTTTACCACTTGCAGGCTAAATCACATGCTTTTATTCACTTGGCCTTGTTTGATGTGGTAGACATATTTGTTTTACCTCTAATCCAATATTGTCGTGCAGATGTTCAAAATGGCCGCCACAAGAACGTTGTTAATGAATCCCACTTTTTTAAATATTATTTTGGAGCATAGTAGTAACTTAGTGCAGGAGAACTGGAAGGCAACAGAGAAGAAAGTTAGTTTTGCTTGAGAAACACCAGTAGACCACAACCCAATCAATCCCCTAGTCAGCATGCAGGCTAATGCTGCATTCATGTCAAATGGGAACAACTGTCGATTGACAGTTAAAATGTTTTTGTTTCGGCTTTGATTTCTTATTATTTACAAATAGTACTTTTGAAAGTATGTTTTATACCAAACAAATCATTGCAACGTCAACCCAACATTGTGATCAATGACTTATTATGACAGGAAAAAAGACGTCTTAAAAAAAGGATATATATTCCTCCACAATTTACCAACATGTATTTTCTCAATTCTAACACCAGAATTCTGGAAGTTTAGGGTCCTAATCCCAAAGTCCCCGATGAGTTTTTAGCTCCTGTAAACTGTGTCACGTTTTCAAATTGGAAGCTAAAATCTACGTTCTCTCCCTTAGGACCTGAATGCAGCACGAGAGCCAGGGATCCCTTGTTATATTTTGTTATACTATATTTTTGTCTTGGGTTTTATTTCACCACTGGATTTATTTTTTTTTGCAGTCTGTGTTTATTTTCCTTAAACAGCCACTATAGTTAGTTACATGCGTACTGACCTCCACTTCTTAATGTTACTTTCCTCCAGACCTCATGAATTGGAGTCATGAAGCCTGAGAATAGGCGAAAGGTTTTTCTGAAGTTGAAAGATTTTCATCTCATGGACACATCTTTGGCTCAATTCATTGACTTTATATTCTATCACACGCCTCTAAAATTCTCTCCTGTAAGTCTGAACCCACCTTTACAGAGAGATCTACAACTCTTTCCCTCCCTAATAGTTTTTATAAACTCAATTAATTTGTTTTTCATTACAGATAAAAAAGGACAGCATTAGGGCCGCGTAGAATACTTGAATTTACAGCATGAAAATATATACATTAAATTCTCAGCCACCTTTGAAATGAAACGTATCAGCTTATTTTTTTAGTTTTTGCAGAGGAAGAAAGGAAAAAGAAAACTGTTTGAGTAACAAGTTATTAGAAGTATGTACGCTCAGTATTTCACTTGTCTACAACCATAATTGTCATTCTGTTTGCAGACTGATGGAATTAATTTATTTTATACGAAGCGTTCACTGAGTGCTAATTTTTTTCACCACATCATGTTGGCACTCATACCATAGTTACCTGCTACTCAACAGCACTATTAAACCCTCCGATGCTAAATCAAAAAGATCTTTACTGCGGAAAGCGTCTGCAGTTTACTTTGTATTTCAAATATTTATTTTATATTTCTATTTATTACATTATGTGGATAGTATTAATATAAGTCCTTAATTTAATAATTGTTATATACACATTTCTTACCAACTTATTTTGTTGTTGTCACACTCGAAATAGCCAGAATAAAGATGTCTCCAGAATCTGTTATTGTTCATCATGAGAAGCATTAAACACAACAGTATGTTCAAGATATTTGTGATATTTGTAGCAGCTGGCTTTCTGCTGTAAACAAACCAACAACTACTAAATATCTGTTATCGTACATGTTATCTGTCCATTGTGCTGCTCTTCTCGTACTCATGTTGTATTGCAGTTACTCTGTGTTGTTATTCAGATTTATGTATCATAACCTTTACACCACACAGTTATTATTTATTTGACATATATTCTGTATATGTAGGTCCTGAAAAAAATCTCTTGTATTTGTAAATATTTAAAAGTCGATTTCCCCAGAAAAATGCTTTATCCGAAAAGGAAAACAAAAAGTCACAAATCTGTATCCACCAAGCAAATGCGACAGGTGCATCTTTAGTCTGTTATACACCTTTGTAATGTAGCTTTGACTAACATTTGCACTCTGAAAAAGTAACAAGAATCATCCTTCACTCTATGTTGCCCTTTGCTTTGACATTGTGATGTATGATACTGACTGTGACAAGTCTATCAGTCACTTTTTTGATGATGGTTTGGAGTCTATATTGTGAAAGAGGAATACGTTAGATTCTAGGATGTAAATAAGACGTAAGTGCTCCTGCAATATACCGTTTGTAGCATTGTCACACACAAACTGCTAGTAGGCCTAAAACAATGCATTTGCTGACGTATTGGAACAAATTCCGTCCTTAAAACTGTTATACATTCGTCATCTCTGAGAGACTACAGACTCCTTCCTAGGATGCCTTTCACCTAACATGCCTATTGTTGCATAGCTAGTCCCATTTCAGGGGCCTCCTTAGAGGACTAAAGGTTGAGTCTGCTCCTCCTCTACAAATGAGACTGACAGGCCTCACACATAGCAGAGTCCACATTGAGTGGCAGAAAGTTGTCCCCGAAACAGGTGGAGAACAGTGGAAACCCATTATGTGATGTTATGTCATTGGTTAAAAGTGGTAAAATACTGTGATACATTCTGGTAAGATCACTTGGTGGCAACTGACAAATAGTGTAGAACGTAAAATATGTATTTATATAAATCTGTATTACCAACAGTATTTATTTATATAACATTATTTACATCCTAGAGTGGCTTTAAGTCAACTTATCTGACATAATTCTAAGTTGTCAAAGATAAATGCACAAATAAACATGTGCCTACATGGCCCACAATCAATTGACCAGATTTGGCAAAAGGAGGCTGCCATTCTTGGCTTATTCGGAGGAGCCTTCTAATTAGGACAGGCATTATCAATCCATTAGGAGTTTTTCATTTTGCAGACTTTGAAGGAGGAGGCCCCTAAAATGGAACACAACATATGTCCCGGCATTTCTCACCTCTTTCAAACTGAAGAGATGTCTGATTCTCCAAAAAAAAAAAAAAACCTTTCTGTCAGTAATTCCCTCTTCCAAAAACTCATGCTCCCCTCTGTCTCGCTGCAGAAACTCAAAGAAATATCTTCTGAGTTTTAATCAGCTGGATGTTTTCTCTAAAGCCATTGTTTTACAGTATATTCACTCTAATGTTGGTGTGATCATAGAGGGTTGTTAGTGTTAGCATCAAGCGCAGACATCTTGACAAGAACATGAGAAGACTTCTGCTGAAATAGAAGAAAACAGGAAGGAAAAAGCACTGAGAGATCAAACATTGGGTTGGACTCATTCTAAGCGTTTTCTTCCAGATTTGGTCTGAAATCCTGCACCCCCTCTTCCCACATGGCCTTTCCTCTTTCCCCAGGATCACAGTGGGGAAATGTTGTAAACTGGCTATATAACAAAGAAAAGAGAGTTATGCATATTTGCTGATGAACAGTGCTTTTTTTCTTGTTGTGCACGTTGACTCTCTTTTTACTGTCCGCATCGTCTCAGCTCACCTTTAATAGGGGAAAAGAAGATGTCAATGTGCAGTTTTACAGCTTCGTGTTTTTCTTCATTTCAAAGTGCTGCAAAGTGTAGAATTTTATTCATGCACATACAAGATTTGCAACTGGATTTTTTCAATGATTGATCACATGCTGTTTGGCTTTTTTCAAATGAATTCTCATGTTAGCATCTTCTTGTTTTTACCATATGTATGAGAGCAGCTTGTCAAAGTCTTGCTTCTTCGACACGCAAAATAACAGCTTTTGTAAGATACATACTCAACAGAAAATGGCATAAATATATTCACCATGTATGCGTGTATGATGAGATGTTGCAACTTCTGCTAGCGACGCCTTCTTTATAGTAAAGCTATCTCCTTTTCTCTACCTCCTGACGGCTGGTCTCTCTTTTCATCTCTAAACTTTTGGCATGTTTTCAAAACAGATGCAACATTTCATAGTATTTTCAGAGACTAAACAAGAAAAGAAAAGAAAAAAACACAGACCATACCTTTGTGTTTTGTCTGACAGTGTGTATAGGTGGACAGCTGTAAGTGGCCCTTCAGGTAATGTAATATAGAGCAGTTACCAAGCTTTTAATTATGATTCTTATAGTACAGCTTACATCTCAACAGAATTTGTCAGACATGGGTAATGTATGTGTTTTTTGTCTGAGAACTGATCATTTCATCACAGATACATCTGACTGTTTTGAATTATTCTGTAGATGCCAGCTTTAGCTAATTATGCAATCAGCCATAACTGTCTTGCTGTCTAGTGACCACTGCAATTTCCAAATGCTGAAGCCTAAATTGCCTTAACATATTATCATCCATCCACCATCGGTTGTATCTGTATGCTGTGCAGTTGGGGTACACCCTGGCCAGGTCTATCACAGGGCTGGCACAAACATAGACAACCATGCCTAACCTACGGGCAACCTTTCCAGTGTTCAGAAGAAACTAGTGCACCTGAAAAAAAACAAATATAGGGAAAGCAGACAGGCGGCTGTGAGGCCCCACACAGAACTGGGCTGTGAACCTTTGTGCTGTGAGGCTTCAGAATTCTGCACCACTGTTGTACCTCAAAGGAATTTCTACCCAAAATGTTATTTTAGTATTGTAAACCCACCTCCTTGGGGACTTGACAGGTGACTGCAAATAAGTTAATAAGGTAATGTTACAGATCACAGCAGCTGCCGTCGCTGGTCAGGTCCTAATGAATTCCATTTTTGACAAAATTCTACAGCTTAAAAAAATGTGTATGGACACTGGCTGTTGGGTTGGTAAAATGGACTGTGAGTCCAACTTGGCGTGAACTTTTTCTTCACAGTCTCCTCCAAGACCACTTCAATTCTCGCTGTGAGTTCTCTCTCCTTGTTGTTTCACATGGAGAAGTGTTCATTTTCCACATGAAGAGAGACTGACAAAATTCAAAACAAACGCTTGTAAAGATGAGAGTTGGCTACTTCAGTCAAGCTCTAAAAAGTGGCATTTCATAAGAAAGTGACAAATGCAAAAAAAATGTAGTATTGGATACAGTGGTAAACAGAAATAAACATTATTTAATTGAAAAACTATGCTGGGTTTGATTTAATTCAACTTTTTGTGTGTGTGTCTAATTGTGTTCTTTAAAAGTAGGTTTGTCAATAGTTCTCTTCCAAGTTTTAATATGAACATAAAAATTAAAGTATTAAAAAAAGTATCAGACCTGAGAACATGGCGAGATGAGAGCAAAATGCAGACTCCCTCAGTGGTCAGCTAAGTCTGCTGACCCTAATCTCTACAACCCTACACTGTTTTCTACCACCCTACACCCTACCCTGTTCTTTACTACC
>CALSCE010010661.1:303532-322114 GCA_943593645.1 Bovichtus variegatus
ACAGCCTGGGGCAGATGACATGTGACAGTTGTTGGATGATTTGTGTGCATGCAGAGCCCAAATGAAAATGAATAGGACTGCAGGGAGCACAGAGGGCAGACAGTGGAGTGGTGTTTGGGTGTGGACTAAAACTCAGATGGGGGAGGGGGAGTTGGTGTGCTAATTGATGCTTCCATGCCATTGACTGTAACTGCTATGCCCACCCATGCTTAAATGTGTACTTTTACATGCATTTCTCTCTTTTTTGTGTTTTCTGTACTTGCAGCACATTTTTTGTATCTGTTGTGAAACTGATAAATGTGTTTTTCTTTTCAAATGATGCAACTTTCTTCTTCACTTGCGCGAGTGTGTCCATTTGTTTGTGTTGAGCAAATAAATTGTTAGTTTTATACAAATATATGTATTGACACGGTGCACAATAAAGTTCAGATCAGAGTAGAACAGGAATATCCCCCTGAAGGAGTCAAGTCTACACACTTTTGGCAGAGATTAAGAGAGTTGACTTAGAGAGAGAGAGAGGGAGAGAGAGAGAGAGAGAGAGAGAAAGAGAGAGAGACAGAGAGACAGACAGACAGACAGACAGAGAGAGAGAGAGACAGAGAGAGAGACAGAGAGAGAGAGAGACAGAGAGAGAGAGAGAGAGAGAGACAGAGAGAAAGAGAGAGAGACAGAGAGACAGACAGAGAGAGAGACAGAGAGAGAGAGAGACACAGAGAGAGAGACAGAGAGAGAGACAGAGAGAGAGAGAGACACAGAGAGAGAGACAGAGACAGAGACAGACAGACAGACAGACTGACAGACAGAGAGAGAGAGAGAGAGAGAGAGAGAGAGACACAGAGATTTTTTTTCATTTTTCAAAAAAACACTTTATTTACATATCTTTTATATTAAAAAATTATACATTTTTTATACTTTACACTTTTATAAATAAAATGCTAATAAAATCATATTTTTAAGAAAAATTTAAAATTAGTCAATAAAAGCTTGTGCAAAATGCAATTCATCTTTATCAATAAAACAAACAATGTCCTTGAAGCCCCAATGCTGTTTAAAAGTCTCTAAATCTTCAATATGTTTATAAAATCTGAACTCCAGCCAGAGTGTGGCTCTGACGTTACACAGCCTCCTGCCCTTCTCTATTCTCTATTCTGTTCTTCCTGCTGACATATATCATGATCATCTTGGCTTCTCCTGAGAGGAAGTTTAGGAGCTGCCACTTTTCCTTGTTTGTCTTTTTGTAGGCAGCTCCCATGATAAAAACACTCTCAGTAAAAACTACATCAAAGAGACTAAAAACCAATGTTAAAAGAGAGAAGAAACTTGTGAGTCTCTTACACTCAGTAAAAACATGGAAAACAGTCTCGCTAAGATCACCAAATGGACACTTGTTAATAACAGCAGGATTGATAACAGAAATAAAAGCGTTAGAAGCGATAGCGCCATGTAAAATCCTCCACTGTGGGCCAGGTCCGCTTCCTCCACCCAGTCTGTTGCTCCACACAGTCTGCTGCACAGGACAGTTCTGTGGATGGTTTTCACACAGTTGGCATAAAGAGTTTTTTTGTCTGCTCTGAGCAGAGACAGTTTGTCCAGGTTACTGACCTTGAGCAGGGGGCCGGTCAGCTCTCCTAGCCCTGGGCTCAGGTAGATTTCAGGAAACGGGTCCGCTGGGTCTGGATCAGCCTTTCCCCGGCTATAGTTTGTTCGGAGGCTCCTCTCCTCTCCAGAAAGCCTCTGGCTCCAGAGCTCCAGGATCCTCTGAGCCCCCCCGGACAGAGTTCAGACCCAGCAGAAAGCCCAGGGCCCGGGCATCGCTCAGCGCCGGCCCCACTACATCCACCAGCTGCTGTGGACTCAGGGTCCAGTGGCTCTTTCAACAACCAGTGCAGAGAGTCAGACTTTGGACACCTTTTATGGTTAAAAAGGGCCCAAAACTTAAAAACACCCTGATAAAACGGAGGTAGCTCACTTAACTTTAAACATTTAGAATCAGTTAAAAACAGAGCAGCATCCAGGCCCAGGTTACTCACGCGTCTGAGAATGCAGCTGGTGACATCTCTCCACACCAAATCAGCTGGGCCTGTAAGATATTTCTGTAAAAACTGGAGTCTAAAAGTGGCTGTTCGGCTGGCCAGGTGGACAAGGCCGTGCCCCCCCTCCTCTCTGGATCAAAACAGCACCCCTTGTGGCACCCAATGTAGACCATCCCAAAAGAAATCTACCATCTTTTCCTGTATTTTGGCTAATAAGCCTGAGGGAGGGTCTACACAGGTCAGACGGTGCCACAGTTGGGATGCTACAAGGTTGTTTAAAACCAAAACCCTACCTTTAAAAGACATTTGAGGGAGCAGCCATTTCCACTTGGAAAGTTTTCCCTCAATCTTTTCTGTGACGTTCTCCCAGTTCTTGACAATCATTTATTTACCTAAAAACACGCCGAGGTATTGAATCCGTAGGCCAATAAAACAATGTTGCTATTAAAACCAGGTAAAAACAGACCTTGCAAGTCTGAGCGTATTTTACTCAGAAGAGGTTCCAGGGAGAGCGCATAGAGCATCCCTGACAGAGCACAGCCCTGCCGGACGCCTCTACACACTCTAAAAGGAGCACACAGACCACCGTTAAACTTCAGCACACTCTCAACTTCACTGTACAACACCCTGATCTTAGCTATGAAACCAGCGCTGAACCTAAACTTCTCCATAACTTTCCAGAGGAAGTTGTGCTCAACGCGGTCAAAAGCCTTTTCCTGATCTAGAGAAATCAGACCAGTATTAATGCCCAATGAGCTGGAGACCTCCAAAACGTCCCGAATTAGGTAGAAATTGTCTACCATGGACCTGCCGGGCACACAATAGGTCTGTTCCTGGTGGATGACCTGCTCCATAGCCCTCCCCAGCCTGGTGGCCAGGGCCTGGGACAGAAGCTTGTAATCCACACACAGCAAAGACACAGGGCGCCAGTTTCCGATATCCTGCAGGTTTCCCTTCTTTGGCAGAAGTGGGATTACAGCCCTGTGGCAGGACATCGTCATGGAACCAGAGGCCAGACTTTCATTCAAAACATCTAAAAGATCATTTGCTAAAATATCCCTGCATGCACCTGCATCTTCAGCGGCTCCTCGAGCTGTGAGTTTGTCTCCTCAGAGACCTGAGGTAGTCCACCACAAAACTCCTCTAAGAGTGTTTCCTCCACCGAGAGAGAGAGAGAGAGAGAGACAGACAGACAGACAGACAGACAGACAGACAGACAGACAGAGAAAGAGACAGAGAAAGAGACAGAGAGAGAGACAGAGAGAGAGAGTGTGAATAAATGAATGAGAGCATAACTCTTCCTAATTAAACTTCTGCCTAGCTTCATCATTGAGTGATTCTTTAAGCAAGCTTTAGTGACATTTCCACTTTACATTTAAAAATGTAATGTGTGTGTGTGTGTTTGTGTGTGTGTGTGCGTGCGTGCATGTGTGTGGATTCATGGTTTCAGATTCTCAAGGTGTTTTGGAAGTTGAAACCTGAACAATCATTGTAAATCTAAGAGTGAAGACGCTCAGAGGGGATTGGTTCAGAAAACAAAATGACAGTCCCATCAAATACGAGTGGAAAAGGAGAAGTGGGCAAATGAAAGTTTCTGGAACATGGCCAAATTAATTAATTTGAAACCCTTTCATGGGACCACCCAGGGTATTTGAATTAATCTTTTACCTCATTTAACTCAATTGCCTGTAACTTGTAAAACAGTTTGCACAGACAGTGCATTTGGTAACAGGACTGACGTGACTCTGAACAACTGATAAATAACTCTTACTTACAGTAGTGTTAATGGATACTGATACATGAAATGAACTAGTCATGTGCATCCCGTTTTTTCACTTTAATTGTATCACCTTAATTCATTGCAGAAAGCAACCAGTCCATACAAAAAAGTAGGAAAGCTATGGTTACAAGGCTTGACACAACAGTCTTCAAAAACAGCCTGTTTGAGTCAGTGAGAGAAATTACACTGTTAGACCAAAAGTCCACTGCACCCTTGCACAGAAGTGCAAAATGTTGCATCTTCAAAACCAAGGAGACATGAGTTTTTTTCCCCAACAGGTCCATGTAATGTAGAAAAAAAGAAGAATATAATAAAACAGTATTCATCACATTAACAGTAAGTAGCCCTGTTTATAATATCCTCAACACTTCCAAGCATACATAAGGTGCTTTGAAAACAAGTCCATACCCATAAAATGAAATACTAAATGCAAATAGAACATATTAAAACAGTAGCCATCAGACTCATAATAACATACATATCTTGGATACATTCTTACAATTTAACAGTAAGTAGGCTTGTTTGAATCATCATAAAACAGATCTGTCTTTGCATTTACAGTAAGAATGCATTACATGCCTAAGTTGGGTGATGTACTACTATGCACCTATAGTCTGTCATGACTGGCGTTATGTTTGCTCCAGGTGATGAGCTCATAAATGCACAGAGTTGTGGGAAGTGCAGCAGTTTTGTTGTCATTGGGTCTGTTTTGAAGCTCGTTAGCTTTGTCTTGAAGGCACAAAGTCTTTCAACCAAATCAGCGAGAGACTTTTTGCGCCCGTGCAGTTCGAAATTCAAAGTGTTCAAGTGTCCAAAAATGTCACACAGAAAGTAGACTTCTGCCATAAACTCTTCATCCAACATGAGCTCCAAAAGTTTTGTAGCTCGTTTGTGTTTATACGTGCGAAGGCAAGACACAATCTCCTGGCGGAGTTCACAGAAATGGTCCAGGACTTTTCCTTTGCTGAGCCATTGGACATCGTTATGGACGAGTAAGTCTGTGTGTTCAGCAAACGTGTCAGCGAGCAGCTGACGGAACAGGCGATGTTGTAGGCTGGAGGTTGAGCGAATGAAATTTTCAATGTTCATGACAGTGTCCATGGTGTTTTGCACACAACACAGATTGATGAATAAGTGTAAATACTGCATATGTGGCCCCTGCACTCTACCGATCATAGCTGGAGCGCCATCAGTAACCAACAGGCACTTTTTGTAAATCCAGTTCACGTTCGTTAAAAAACGAGACTATCTTTTGAAAAATAACCTCACCTGTACTAGGTGCCTCCTAGTCCCTCCAACGGAATAAGCCCCAGAAGTTCTTCCCTAAAGCGCACTCCATTGACAAACCTCACATAGATGCATAGCTGGGCCATGTCAGTACAGTCAGTTGATTCGTCCACAGCGATTGATATAAACTCCGCTTTTTGAAGGTTTTCCAAAAGCTTCCCCGACACATCCTTTGCAAGTAGTTCCACTCTGCAAAGTGTTGTTGTGTCTGAGGAAGGCACTTTTTTAAAGGCTGAAGTGATGCTGTCCTTCTTTACTTGTTGGTCAATAACCACTTCATCAATGATAGCAAGCATGCAATCTTTAACGATTTCCACGTCGGTAAAGGGCCTCTTCTGTCTGGCTAGTGTCAGGCTACAGGGATGCTATCATGGCTCTCTTGTTCCATGCAAAAGCGACCAAAAGCCACTTGACTCTGTTCAAACGATGCTAGTACTCCCTCTACTTTCCTTCTCTGTTCCTCTGAGCCCACGGGAAAACTGTCAGAAAATGAGCCGTGATTTGACTTGTAGTGCCTCTTGTACCATGTTTTATTCTTTCATCACAGAAATACATTGGTTGCACAATAAACACACCAGTTTATTACTTGTTGCGGCTGGCAAAGTAAATAAATATTTGTCAGTCCATTCGCTCTGGAATTGGTGATTTTCAGAATCAACTTTACGTTTCTTTGAAAAATAAAAGTGTGGGAGATTGTGTATTAGAAAATTGAGATTTATCTTTTTGATCCATTGACGGGTAAAATAAAAATATTAGTCTACAGTACAGGGGTGGCCAACCAGTCAGAGGTTAAGAGACAAAAGTTTTACTATGTTACTGCAAAGAGCCACATCATACGCACAGTCACAGATGCGCACCCCCCCTCTCCTTCTCTCTTTTGTTCTCAGCCTTTCTCTGTGCTCCCTCACTCTCTTCCTCCCCTCTCTCTCACACAGACAAAATGAAAATCTAAAACTTTACACACACACACTCAAAGACCCTCCCTCCCAAAGACACACACACCCTCACACAGACAGACACACATAGCTCTGCTCAGACAGATTTATTGTAAATGTCACACACCATAATATTTGATATTTAATATTCAACAGAAATTGAATTAAACCTCTCCTACCAGTATTCAGAGGCCAGTTATTATCAACAATGAACATTGTGTGCACTCTCACACACAAACTCTCAGTAAAAAAATGTGAAAAAGTTTTTTTTATCTTATCTTATGCATGTTGCTTCTTTAAATTAGTGTGACTTCTGACATTCCTCGCCTTGAACAATCCTCCTCAAATCTGGCTTGTATTCCGTTGTGGCCACCCGAAGCAATTCTTTCACATGTGTGTCAGTCAGAACAGATCGATACTTTGATTTCACGTGTTTCAGGGTAGAAAACACAGACTCACAGATGTATGTTGACCCAAACATTGATAGTAGCTTGAGCGCAGCCCGTTTGACATTGGGATATTTTTCCATTGGCACAGTTTTCCAGAACTCAAGGGTCCCTTCCCTCAGAACAGGTTTCAGTCGGTTTTCCTCAGAAAGTTCAATAATCTCCAACTCGGCCACCGCCTTGTCCGTGACTAGCAGGGCTTTCAAACATTCCGTCTCAGCATTAAAAGGGTCGACGAGGAACGTAATCTGTGACCTTTTCAGCTGTAGATCATGTAACCGGGTCGCAAACGTCACTGAGGCATTTTTTAACAAACTCCCCTTCATTGTATGGCTTTTTAACTCGTGCTATGTTCCAAGCAACTTGATATGATGCAAGCGTTACGGTCTCCAAGTGCTTCGTTATCTTTTTGAAAGACTGTGTCTGCCTTTCTGCCTGACTTTTCAAGGTGTTTAACCTCTGCTTGCGAAGTTCAGTACCTTTTGGGAATTCCTGGTCGATGTTAGCATGGTGAAATGGCGCTGAAGATTTGAAGCCTTGAAATGGGCTAATGGTGTCTGGCATTTATATGCCAGACACCATTAGCCCATTTCAATGAGTGAACATGAATATTCTTTCAGCTTTTTTCATGAATTCTCTTTTTCTCTTTGCAATGCCTCTTTACACTGTGTGTTGCTCAGCGCACACTGTAGTGTCTGACACACTGAATCAGTTGGAGCCCGTTCCTCTCAATCTGCACTTTTATGGCCCTCTTGCTAAAATGTTAGGTTTCAGTGCTTTTGGAGGATGAAGCATGCAGGTGACTTATTTATCAAGCAAAACAAGAGTGTGAATGATTGTTGATTGATTAAGCACATATCAGTCTTCCCTGAGGCACTGTGACTTGAGTAATTACCAATTAGCCTGGACCTGATCATGCTGCTCTGCATGCTGTCTGTCGCTGTGTGCGGTCATAAGATGACCCTGTCTGTCTAATTTGTGACCCTCTCTATGTTGCCTGTTCTGCTTTAATGACCCTGAGGGTGAAATATGAAATTTTAGAAACTCATCAGTGCTCATCGCTCTCACAGTCCTTTATAAGATTACTCAACAGATTCCACTCTGTCACTCTCACAGAAACAGTTTTACTGCTTTTGCATGATGATTTTTGCTCCTGCGAATGATCTGGTTCATTGTTGATGAACTCTCCTTTACTGGTTGCAATGCTAAAGAGGCACAGGTTTTTCCACATAATTGCCTTTTAATAGGAAACACGGCTGTCGTTGGCCTTCTTTGAAATATTGACCCCAAATTATATTTTAAACAATTCAGGTAGCTGTAAGTCTTTAAGGACTTGGACTACACCAATGACTCTAAATGATAAAACAGAATTTTACATGAGCTAATAGGAATCACAACCATGTGTGTATGTGTGTATAATTGCAGTGAATTCCCCAGATTAATATTAATTTATGACAATATTTGTTCCATTTGTAAAGGAGACTCTGAAACCACTCAGCATCTTTATTTGTTTATTTTTGACTCATACACCAACTTATATTAGAAGCATCAAGAATAAGCAATATTGGCTCAAATTAATGTAAACCAATCTGTTGAACCCATTATTAATTTAATGTATGTAATGGCCATTACAACTTTCAGTACTAAATATTAAATGAAATGTTCTAGAAATACTTAAGCGCGTAAAAATGAAACCTACCTTTTAAGACCTTTTCGTCAGGCTAATTATTACGACAATTCAATGGCTCTGTACAGGAAAGGAAAAGGACTCTATCTGCTAAGGAGACTGAGGTCTTTTGGAGTGCAGGAGACACTCCTGAGGACCTTTTTCGACTCTGTGGTGGCATCAGCCATCTTTTATGGAGTGGTCTGCTGACAGGAAGAGACACAACAGACTGGTAAAGAAGGCCAGCTCTGTCCTGGGGAGCCCTCTGGACACTGTGGAGACAGGAGAATGATGGCCAAACTGTCGTCCCTGTTGGACAACACGTCCCACCCCCTCCAGGACACTTTGTCAGCACTGAGCAGCTCCATCAGTGACAGGCTGCTTCACCCGCGGTGTCACATTGAGAGATACCGCAGGTCCTTCCTTCCTGCAGCGGTCACACTGTACAACCACCACAGCCCCTGGTAGACCACCACACACTCACACTCACCAATTCAGACACTGAACACTGCTCTTTGCAATATTTCTTCATTTTACTTATCTATTGTTATTTTTATTGATGCTATTGTTATTTTTGTATTACTGTGTGCATTTGCCCTTTATTTAATTGTTCACTTAATCTTAGTCTCCACAGAATTTTATTGCTTTCTTTTCATCTTTCTCCCGTGACCATGTACATTTCCCTGCTGTGGGACTAATAAAGGATTTCTCATTAATCCCTTTATTTGTTTATTCTTTTCTTTTTTTTTCCAATTTATATTTTAATGTTAATGTTGTTTTGTGTTTTGCAAATGCAAGCATAATCAGTAAAAGAAAACATAATCAAATAAAAAGTAAATCCGAGTCTTTTACTCAAATTAGAGGTATGCTACGCAATATCACATCATCCCAATCTATCTTCATGTAGGGTTTAATTGGGAGGTCTCTTTCTCCTCCCTGGTCCCCGGGGAGCAGGGGTGTGGAGAGAGGCAGGGAGCAGCACCTGCCCCCTCTGTGCTTCACTTCCAGGCAGCCGAGGCCCCCCAACAAAAGGAGAAGACAAACTGACGATTTTCCGTCTAACGGAGATGCTGCGTCAAGCTCATCGTGGGGAGCAAGAAAAAATACCGGAAGTTATTCGATTTTGCCTTCAAAATAAAAGGTTTTAGTTTGATGCTCTGCCAGAAAACTTATCCTATTACCTTCTTTGATTTACTGAGGCTCCCTGTGTCGACTATAGCTCTATAGCAGGGGTATCCCCAAACAGGACTGAAACATAATAACAAAATAAAGAACAACAAATCGAACCTAATGTCGGGCAAACTTCGCCCCGCAGGCCCCACTTGGGACAGCTCTATTTTATACAATTTAAAACAGGGGGAAAAAACGCATGCACACAGCAAATAGTCACTATTTGGTGAATGGTGAGTGGTGTGATAGTGCCAACATAAGGAACTAAAACTTGAGAAGTCCTTGTAAAATATTCGACTTGTTATTCACAAAGCCTTGTACTTGGCAAAAAAAACAACAACACCAACAAAAATAGCACTAGAAGTAGCCTACTGACCAACCAAGACAGCCCTCTCAATATCCAGCCACAGACTGACACACACTGCTGGACTGTTGTTTATGGGCTTAAACTTAAACTCAAGGCAACCTACTGCATACACAGTTTATGAGGTAATGACATGCTTCTGTATTGACAGGTGTATATTTCATATTACAATATCATTGAATAATTATAAAGGCGATCCACTGACATTCCTCCTAAAATAGTTATGCTAGTTGGACGGTTCAGTGGAAGTTAATAGACTGACCAGCTGTGTTTAAATTGCTTCATATAGAGACCGGAAGTACATTTGCTGTATTTTCGCGGACTTGACACTGAATGGAGACCAGAAGGTGGTTCGAAAGAAAGCAAGGATGCGGAGGAGAGGAAACAATTAGAGAGAGAGAGAGAGAGAGAGAGAGAGAGACTTGTCCGTCCTTGAATGCGGCTCTCCTACATGTTCACAGCGAAGAGGAGCAGAAGAGAGGAGAGGGGATCCAGAGAAGGGAGGGAGAGAGAGAGAGAAAGGTCGCTGCTATCCTCTGAAACATGGTGCTGCCTTCACGGTCGTAGCGAGCAGCATCACCTCGCCTCCTGCGCAACATCCTCAGCTCTGCATCGCAGCTGCCCGGGGAGAAGATTGTCCGCATTTTAGCAAGGTAAACAAACCCACACCTTTCACCAAACAGCGTCATCTTTTCCCTCTTCGTCTTATTCTTTTAATTACCCATATCTTTTTTTCACCAAAAGTGCTGCAATTCATAATGGCATGCGGGTTTTCGGGATGTTGTGTAAAGCAGGTCTTCACCAACAGCCTCCAGTATGAATGGGTATCCCGCTTATTAGTATTTTTGCATGTTTTGATGCAATAGCGTGTATGCTTGGACAGACCCAGAGTAATGTTCGTGTTATCCCACAACGTTAAGGTGGTGATCGTTACGCCAAACTTCACATCTTTGGCAATTTAATAAAATCTTGCAATTGTATACAGCCGATACGAATCCTATAGCTCATAACACGATGTAGGACCTTCGGGGTAGTCTGTCTTAAATAAGTAGGGTGCGATTTAGTTAAACTTCAATCCGGAATCTCTTTAAATCATGTATGTGTGTATGTGTAGGGAATTAATCCGGCAAGGCTTCTGCTGCTTGCTGAGTATGTCGAATACACTACATGAATTTACACGTCAGGTGAAATGATGCTATTGTACATCTGTATTGTTTGTATTGACTCATATGGGGGGGTTCATGGTTATCATTCCAGCCTGTGCTGAGGCTAATTTGGGGGACTGAACCAGTTTGAGCAGGGCTTTCCAAAAAGGGGGCCCACTGGGGGCAATTGAGTGTGTTCAGAGGTCCTGGACAGGAGGACCACAGTAACATTACTAATAATTTGCTTCAGGATGATTGATGATGTGACCAGGTTGTAATTCAGTATTTGCCTATCCATATATGGAAAAGATAGATATTTCTTCTTCTGCTTCTATTGTTCAGTAATCACATATCGGTTGGCACTGATGCTGTGGGAGTGAGGTTGCGCTCATGTCTTCATATACAGTTACACCTTTATCCTTCTACTTATGATGCACTGTACTACGCACTTTTAAAAGGCTATAACAATATTATAATAATTGCATAGTACAAATTTATCAAATACTTCTCTATTGGGTCTTACACTTTGGTTATCTATTATAATAGATAATAATTTGTATAATGTATAATGTGTATTTGTTGTGATAATAATTAGATATAATTTGTTTTTATATCCTGGCATTTGGTGTTTTATCATTGGCAGGAAGATGCACTGAAGTTTAATCACTTTGAAACAGACCACATTGTTACCATCAGTGGTGTCTTTAAAGGTGCAGTGTGTAAAATAAGCCAGAATAAAAATTTAAAACATTAATACAATGCACTAAAATGATCAACAGAGTGTGAAGAGGTAACAGTGGTGACGTTATGTCAAACACGTCTGTGTGTTGTGTTGCAGAGATATCTACTGAAGTTAGCATGCTAACAGCTAGCTGCTCCTTCCAGTGTGTAGTACCACTTGTTCCTCTAGAGGTGATAGTGAGTCAGTGTAGCTCCAGTCTGCCGATACAGCCATGTTCCGTGTCTGTTTTATAGTTTGTTTATTGGATTACATTCAAAGGGTCAGAAACGAGTTACACAGACTTTAACCGGTTAACATTGCCCAGTAAACACAGATGATCAACACCACATGAAGATTATAAAATTATGTTTTTTGACAGGCTCCCACAGTTTCAAGCACTTTGGTCGAAATTTTGTGTTCTTGCCCTGCTGACTGCCTGACAGGCATTACACAGGAGTAAATGCAATACTCAATGTAAATAATAAGTTAGAATTCAAGAAATATGCCAAACTAAAATATAAACATTAGAGATTGCATGGACCCAGTTTAGAGGTGAAATACTGCGCACTATTTCTTTGGAGCAGGTGGCTCCTGTGCTGTTGTAAAGAAAATGATTTGTCCAGTTTAAGTTCAAAGGAAAGCAATTGAGAGTTGTTGTTATGCAATTGTCATAGCCATTTAGACAAACATATTATAACCTTATATGAAGATATAGCAGGTCCATGAATGTTTAAGTAAAAAGTTTCCACTACATAGTCCCCCCTTTGAGGCTTATGGCCTCACTCAATCTTTTTCTTCTTGTTATGAGCCCGGTACCACCGAAAAACTCCTCACAACATTTCTAGACTCATATCTAGAAACCCTCCAATCGAGTGACCATTCAAAGCAACTATACAACTGGATACATAAAAATGGATTATAACATAAGAGATATAGTAAAACAAAAATGGAATGTTGCTCTTTACCTCAGACATAAGGTCCAAATACTGCATTATATGCTATTTTTGGTTGGTTATACATGTAATGTTCAAGCTATAAAAAAAAATATTACGTTGGGGTTGTCTGACTCATCAGCATTATCTAAGTAATGTTCTGGTGGTGAAGGTAGCCAAAGAGTTATGGGATATAAATCAGGCTGTATTTTGTGAGAGCAGTAATATTGTGAACTAACATTTTAAGAGTTGCTACTTTCGACGCTATTATGGATCTAACAATAGAGACCCAGCAAGAGAATAGGATCCCTGTGATTATCAGACGTAGTCGTGCCACTAATCCTAATTTTGCAAAGGCAGCACCTAATTTTCCTAAATGTAGTACCAGCCACAAAAAAACTATCTTTTCCAAACCCGGTATTGTCTTTCACTACTTTCCTAGCTTGCGTAAAAGACGCTCCTGGGGCAGTGTTGTTTGGCATGAAAGTGCAGCAATTCCCCAAACATTGACCATACCCCTCCTTTGTCTACCAGGACCTAATCTAAAGCATGCCTATATTTTCCTGCTGTAGTACTAGTAGCAGATACATACTCTCCCAACATTGCCAGAGCTGCATCAGTGTAGTTTATGAATCTTTGCTGGTTATAGTAGACATTCTGTATTTTTATTAGTTGAGATCCATGGCAAAATGGACTAAAACCCTGAAGCTATTTCATTCCTAGTCTTAAACTCATTAGGGATACCTCTGGGTTGTCCTATTGTATCTATGGAAACCTTTGGGTCTACCTTATAGGATCTACGTTGACATATGTGGGATCTGTCAAAGGTGTGAGGAGGAAAAGTTACCATCACTGCCTGAATTGGGACGCATCTTCCTGACCATTGGTGAGAGAGAGTTCTTAGTTGTCTATTTCCATATAACCAATATAAGATGTGTAGACCTACATTCACTTATCTTCTGTTCTCTTCTGCTCTCTTTCTTTTAAGGTTGAGAGGAATGAACCCACTTAGGAAGATCATATTGTACACAAATCCTGACATGAGATCTTGACCATTGACATGAGATCATGACTATTATTAAAAAAATGTTTTGAATATATTGATATGTGGATGTTTTTAAGGATGAACGGATAAAAAATATGCCTTCTTCCATAATTAGAGTGTGGCCATAAAAGAGCACCAGTGGGTATAGGGGACACCAGAACTGCTCCGGTTTCAATAGTTTTTCACTGATTTTTTTGAAATTGCTTTTACAGAAATTGCTGTTGAATGTCATCACATGACATCAACATTTAGATAAGGGTCCTTTTAAATGTATTTATAAAAAAGTTGTGAGTGACCAAGGTATGTACTGAGGAGGACATTTTACAATGGAAAAATATACTTCATCAGTGCTCTCTGGTGGACAAACTATGTAATGGGGACACTGTCTCTACATTACCCCAACATATCTACATATACATATATACGCAGATACAGAAACATCTGTAATGAACTGAAATTGGCTCATAATAATGTCAATGTGTTGTTCAGTATAATATAGGTCTACATCTTTTCTCAGAATAATGAACTTAGGAAACTTAATATAGCCACCATTTGTTGTCTTGCGATGATGACACAATTAAGTTGGGATCACAAGACAGAAGCTTGTTCTTAAGACTCACCAGGATAGTTACAGTGATCGTTATCTCGAGATAACAGGCTTACAGTAAAAAAGAAATATGAGCTACCACAGTGGCTCATGGAAGTCTTTTATTCCCTAAATCCCTCTCCCTTTCATCTATATTGTCTGCTCTGCTGCTCCATGTCTCCATTTTAAAGCTGCTATTGATTCAGCAGTTGAATGGACCAGACTCCATCTATGGTTCATATGACATGCTTTGAGCTGGAGTGGAACAGTAAAGCCTTTACTCAAATCTTTCTCACTCATAGAAGATTCCTGTCAGTGTGCCCAGCTTGCTCAACAGCTCTTTGTGCTCTAATAAGGGGTGAGGCCAGAGAGTTCAATCCCACCATCTCAGAAAGATATGAGCCACATCACCCTGTCATGGCCAAAGTGTCTGACAGATGTGGAGCTATGGAGCCGGCAGGAATAAGAATAATTTGTTCTGCTCACATAAATCATCCTGATAGCTGATCTAGGAGCAAATCTGCCAGGGAAACGGAAATTTCTGAAATGTGATATGGTCAAATGATCATTAACGCTTTCATAGTACACAGATGGTATTCATAAATTCTGCACAGCACTCAAGAACAGCTTTTGGCTGGGTTCTTCAGTGCCCACTATATTGTTAAATGATGTGTTTAAGCCACATATACAGTGACGGAAGTTAAATGTATAAATTAGGAACTAATTACAGGTAAAATGAGAATATTCAGTGTTAATAAAATGCATCTCCTAAAACTCACGTAGGTAGTGATGAATCTGCTGTCTGTACAGTGTAGAGCAACACATTGGTTTTTCGGGTTAGTTCGTAGTATGTTGTAGTTGTACCGATGTAGTTTTTTATTTTTCTTACAGTGAATATTCTTATGTTTGTTCATATGTCTGTCTTGGATTTTAGCCGCACTAGCGTGTGTCTCCAGGGATAACAACGTTAAATCCACGATCAGTCATACTCCCACTTTGGTCCAGACTAAAAATTTTTTACAACAACTCGATTAATTGTACATTTTGTACATTCATGGTCCTAGAGGCCAGATCCTAATGACCTCTTATCTGTAGAAGTGCCACCAGCAGTGTGTACTTATACATGTACAATCACATATCTCTACAGGATGGATAATACTAACATTTGGTTCAGAGACATTCATGTTCCCCACATGATGCATTGAATTAACTTTGGGGATCCACTTTTCATCTAGTGCCATCAACAGGTCAAATGTTTTGTTTGTATAATACTTTGGCTATATGGCTTCTATGACCAAATGCCTGCAAAACTAAGGACGTACCCATCATATTGTACTTTCTTTATCTTGCTAATTGGCAAGTGTTAGCATGCTAACATGCTAAACCAGTGATCTGTTTAGTATCATGTGCCCATTTTATTCCCATGCTGCTGATCAAAGTCACTGACAAAAACGTTCACCTTCTAAAGCTTGTAAAGACAGTGTTAATATGTTATTACGAAACATCAGTCTCTTGCTATTTGAAAAATGCACTCGCAATTTCTATCAAAACTATTTTAAAAACAATGAATGTTTCAGCTCTAATTGTTCTAGAAAATTGTGTTTATACTCAAAGCAATGAATAGAAGAAAGTATGGAGTTTGTTTAGATGTACAGTTGTCTTTCTCCAGTAAGCTGATCCCTGATCATGGAAACCGGGTTTCACCAGAGAGATTTCTATTGAAAAATTCCTGAGATCCATGATTTAAATTAAGACATAATCTGTGACTTAATAACACATCTGCAATTTAAATTCTTAGCATTTGCTGTTTGTACACACACAGAAGGACTGTCTCACTGAGCGCCAATACTGTCTAACCTGACATCTTTAATAACGCCACTTTATGTAAATATGGCCACCTACACTCTAGGCAAGCCATTCCACACAGAAACTGAGCTAGACTGAAACAAAAAAGCACAATACCAACATGAGTGTGTGCACATTTTCAATGGTAACCTCTACATTTTGAATCCTGCACAGTAAACATCCACACAACATATAAATGTTAACTTTAAATACCAACAGCTATCTCTGCCACTCGTCTCTGAAATTCCTCTGAAGTCTTTGTCTTTTCAAGCTTTCCACATCATGGCTCCTGTCACAAACTGGACACTACCAAAACCTCCCAGCTGGGTTTTTATATGGCTGTTGTTCAGAATAGGACTCGAGTTGAGGGCGCATGTTAAGGGATGTCACCACTGTTCCCTCTAAGCTGCGCGCCTGCGCAATTGCGCACTGCTGACACGGTCTCTACACTGCGCACAAAATAAAACTCCAGACTGAACTGAAAATAAAAAAAACGCATTTATTGAATGAAAAAGCTTGTCCCCAGCTCTGTAATAAGTTGTCAAGCAGATATCTAGCAGATAGCAGATAAGGAGGAAACACATTAACGTAATGTAACGGTCCGAGCGCCGCGCACCGCCCGTCGACAATCTGACCGATCGCACTCCAACCCCCCCCCCCCCCCTGTCGACAATCTGACCGATCGATTTTGAGTTTGTAAAGGCATATGCATTGACAGTTATTTCTTTACCTTTCTGCGAAGTTTACCAGCAGGATTTATTGAAGAGTATGAATGGGTATTTACAAGGTGAGCTTAAACCCAATATGAGCCAAGTATCATGAAGACTGAACAAATCACATTTTGGCAAGTTTAGGAGTGGAGGTAACATCGGAAAAAAAACATGAATCCAGCAAAAACTCAAATGCACACATGCATGCCAAAATATCTACTGCAGAGACTGTAAAGAAGTCCAAATGGGCCATTAGTGTTTGAGCTTTTTTCTAGATATTGACAGAAGATGCTTGTGCTTTACATCTAGTCTCTATTTGGCAATCCCTACATTTGATTGATTCTCAATAGTTTTTTTTCGAATGCCTGACCAATACTGTATTTTTGTCAGTGTTAGTTATCAGTAATGCAAGGGCGACAAACACACAGTACTACAAAAGTGTCTGTGGTTAGCACCATTACCGATGTGGTTCACTGCATAAAACTAATCCAATTGGGTGAAATTGCCCACGCCCCATTGTTTAACACGCCCTCAGTCTGGACGAATGCTGGTATTTATCTATTTTGTCAAACCTTGTGCTTCTATGTTCTTTTAGAACTACAGAAGGAATAACAGAGAAAAGAGCACAGACAGGTCCATCATGCTTGTCTCAACTTACTGGATTTAGGATCAGAATTGTTCGGAAAGGCTAATGTGTGCCTCATACATCAGTGTAACGCCAGCTCTCACCTCTCTGTGCCTGTTCGTCTTCTTCTCGCTCTGTCTCTCTTTGTACTACTGCAGTGGGACGGATGAGCAGGGACAGACAGACCAATAAAACCAGGGCTGCTTCTCCACAGGGACTCCGGCGGCGCCGATGTCTGACTTCAGAGGTCACGGAGTCTGGGTCGGGGTCTCATGAGAGCCCGGGTTCCTCCAGATGGACAGGAAGGATGGGGGAACTTATCTATTTTAATGCTGGCTGCATCACTGCTGGGTGACATGGTGGCGCAGGGATAAGCAGGACTCACTGGGAGTATTAGCAGTAGTTGCTGAAAATTTATTTGGGACAGTGAATAATAGCCTTTACGTCTCGATAATGTACAGTTCCAGCTTTACAACACAAGCCAGCATTCACCCATTCAAAAACACATTCGTACGTGTGGCAGAGGCTACAACACAAGGTGCCACCTGCTCATCAAGACTGATAAACATGTACTCACACTCACACACCGTTGCCATCGAGAGCAATTTAAGGTTCAGTATCTTGCCCAAGGACATTCATCTCGAGGGGACTTGCATTAGCAGATAACCTGTTCAACTTCCAAAACACACTGAAGGCAATTTCTCTGTGTTGACGGCAAAAACTTAAGCCAAAAGTGGTTTTGTTCACAAGGATATGTGACGATATAGCATTGTTGAAAATACCAAATTCAGATAAATGACAGCAAAGAGGGGAGATTGTAGAGCTAACTATCCTAATACTCTCTACTCTAACTCTACTAATTTTCAAGTGGATATCTTCCAAATTTAAGGTCTTTTTAGTTTGAAATGATGGTGTGTGAGTATTGTTTTAAGAAAGACTTGAGAAACGCAGACCTGACCTTAAACCTTTCCAAGGTTAAAAAGGTGAGTGAAGTATGTGTCACTCAGAAAGTTTTAGGTCACTTTTTGGACTTCACTGAGACATGTCAAAAAAATAACAACCCAGAAGTAGAAAACAGTGATGTTTCAGAATTTCAATGGACAGGCTTCATGGTCCTGGGTGCACCGCTGACCTTATTCCTTCTCTGGCCTGAGGTCAGCTATAAGTCTGCAGTCAGGACAGGAAGTCAGAGAGGGTGATGACTACCACACACAAACACACGCACGCACGCACACACACACACATACACACACACACACACACACACACACACACACACACACACACACACA
>CALSCE010010661.1:332356-364319 GCA_943593645.1 Bovichtus variegatus
CCCAAACCCCTCCACCACGGTAAGGTGATGGTTCTCGGAGGGGATTATTATTATTATTATTATTATTATTTTTGTCAGTTACTAACTGAATAGTTTGTATAGAACTCTAGAATTTTTAGACATTTTTAGATATGTGGTAGAATAACTCTGAATCCTTTGGCTTGATGAAGTTTATTTTATTTAAAAGCAGTGAACAATCAGCAGTCCGCAGAAAGTGATGTCCCATTTTCTTATCACAAAATCCATACTCTTTATATAATATAATAATTCTCCCCCTTCCTCTGAAACCTTCTTTTGACAGTTTAATATATTTGTTTATTCCCTAAAAAGGCTATGTTTCTTTCCAAAGTACATTCCTGAACCAGTTTTTCAGAATACAGATGTGTTTGGAGGAACGTCCTAAGTTTGTACTCTAGCTGACTCTCATGCAAATAGATTGGCAGGTCATCCTGACCCTGGGATACATAAATTCAGTATACATAGTGATTATAGTGCTTGGATTTTCTGTGCTTTCTAATTACAGGTATATCCATAGGGTTGCAAACATCATTTGAGTTGAATTAGTAAGTAGAATACACTACAGATAAAACAAGCTTCTACCCAGCAAAGAAAGGTATCAATTAAATTGTCATTTTGATATCAGTACTAAGTCTTTACAGATCCACCTAGTTACATGTATCCAAGTCAGGTCAAGGGCTGCAACTAACTATTATTTCTCATAATGGAATAATCTGGCATTTATTTTCTTGTGAAATCGGATCATTGTTTTTTCTATAAAATGTCAGAAAATTGTGTTTTAGCCAACTAACACTTCAAAACCCAAAGATATTACGTTAACAATTTGATTGTTAGTCTTTATTAAACAAGGACCATGCAGCAATGATTTATGCCAGCTTTAGCTATCAAGCTAATTTCCATCTGCAGTCCTGGTCAGGTACACACACAACACACACTAAACACATTCCTTTACATGACAAATCTACAAACACACATCAACAGATAAATACCAGCACATTCATCCAACTGTGATGCACAGTAAGACAAAGAAAAGCAGCAAATCATCACATTTGAGAGGTTAATTAATGTTAATAAATACTTTGCCTGAATAATTAACTGTTGATTTTCAAAACAATTCAGAATCAGAATCAGAAAACCTTTATTCGTCCCACAGCGGGGGAATTTACAGCGCTACAGCAGCAAAGGGACAGTGCAGATAAAGGTTAAGTACAAATGTATAAGTACAAGATACAAGTACAAAAAACACAACAAGTAAGTGGCAGGTTGACGTAATACAGTAAGTGAACAGTGAGAGTAATACTCTAGCAGCCAGTGGTAACAATAATACATAATAAAAAGAGATATATTGCACATACGTATTGCACGTGATTGTATTGCACAGTAAGGTAAGTAAGTAAGCACAGTAAGAATAGTAATAAATAGTAATGGGAATAGTATCGGGAAACAATTGTTGTTTCATTTCCAATCAATCTACTAATCTAGGGCAGTTATATCAGTTATATCAATTATATATATAATTGTTTTATGTACAACATGTCTTCAAACGGAGTAAGATATTGAGTAAAAATGTAATCCTATCCATGGGTCCCTTTCAAATCTAGATGCAAGTCTCTTTTTGAAAATGTATTGACGCACATTAGTCTCAGGTAGGATTTCGATGAGTTTTATTTGGTTTGGTCCAAAACTCTGGACCTGTAATCCCTACCAAAACTCTGTACTGTCATGGTGACAGTATTTACTCCAGAATAGTCTTCATCAAATAGGTGTGTTCCTTTCTATGAGCTATATGTTAAGGTAGAGAGGACAAATATCCTGTCTTCATAAGTATATGTCACCTCAGTTCTGCACTCATGTCAAGTCAAGTGACTGAGATTTGAGTTGGTTCTTTGAGTGCTGCTGAAGTGGTACAGTAGTCGGTCACCGTGTGCCCTTCGTATGTGTGTGTAGCAGTGTTGAAAGTCTGGATTGTACTTCAGTAAATGGTTCTCTGTTTAACAGGGCCAGAGGTGGGGAAATGGCCTCATAGAGCCACTATTGTTCCGTAATGATCCGACACACACACACAGATAATAGATGTGTTTCTCTGTGTCCTGATGAAGTCAGCAACAGTGTGCATGAAGTCATCCGGCTCACAGGCGCCAAACTCCGCTGGTTAGTGGATGGGGAACTAATAACGGGTTGGGCTGCCTGGGTACTGACTCAGGACTCCTTATTATGCACTGTCTTCTCCATTTGTATTTAGGTACAGAGACCTGAATAGTTCAGCATGTCCCGATGTGACATTTTTTCCATCCATTGACAGTAATTGTGTTTTTCTTGCATGTGATCAATTAATTAATTCCTAACGTGCATAAAGTGGCGGCAGGTACAGGTACATTGTGTACGCTGTTACCCTGGAGTGCTAATCAGGCGCTGGATCTGCTTGGTGGTCTAAATTTATATTGTTACATTTCATGGTACCTTTATGTTGGTGGATCAGAGCATGATGCATCTGGTTTGAGCCTGACAAGATGACCTTCTTTTCATTGACTAAATTCCTAGTGCAGCCTTAAAGGCTTTATTTGTTCATTATTTGTTGATGACTAATTGTAATATTTGCCACTGTGTTAGTGATCTCAATCAATTAATTATGGCATACTGTTTAGATGATTAAGACTCTACAGAAGGTTAAAACTTGCATTTCTCGTGCCTGTTTCTTTTAATCTTGCACCAAATGTTTTTTTTCCACTTCAAACTTTTTTCTCTTCACACAACTGATACTTTGGTACTGCTTTTTCTACATTACTGCAGGTACCACAGGTAGCGTAGGTACCGGAGGGCTCAAGGACTCGCTGTCACCCTATTGACGTGGTAGTTTCCACACCTACGTTTTCCCCTGAAAAGTCAACATTGTAAATATGACATAACAAACACAATTTTAGTTTGTAAAACCGAGTGCAGCACTAGAGATGTGAGTGTGTTCCATTATCCCCATTTGCACGATTCATTGCGTCTCCCCCTTTCTAGGCCGTTTCCCCCTGCCTTTGAGTGTACTTATTCTGAACAGTTGCAAACACATTTGCCTGGTTTGTCTGAACTGAACCTTTTGGAGCATGTGGTCTTATCCTTACTATGCCCTAGGAGAATCATATAGAGTGAGGACGGAACTACTTCAAGGGTATTCTAAAGGATCACTGACACTGATGAGATAACTTATCAATTGACACAGAAAACCTTCCTATTTGATTAAAAGTAGAATAATAGAGCCACTCCAAGGCAGTGTCAGAAATGTATCGATCAGAAAGACATGCTTAGCAGTGCTAAAGGCCAGACTAAGGTCTTTCTTGACTCAGCACCCATTAATAATACATTAGTATAACCCAAAGAAGGATGGCTTTGTGCCATATACCTGCACAAAGCAGACTTAAGAGATCACAGTCAGCTCGTTTCAGAAGGATTTAAACGCAAAACAGCTTCTGTAAAAGCCAGTGAGGACATTACCTAAAATGATTTGGCAGGTTAAAGCAACAGCAAGGAAGGTCCACATCTAAATAGCAAGAGTGATGTTATTATTAATCTTATTAACAAAATAGTTTATAAATGTTTAAAAAAACGTCACAAAGTAAAGCAGACAATGCAACATGAAATCTAGAGTTTGCTAATTGAACACGTGGTGGAACATCAATATGCTATCGAGCCCTACTGTCTGGTCCTGGTGTACAAAATCAAGACTCTCCATAAAGATACAAGGTACTAAAGGACACTCTAAGGAGACTGTAAAGGACAGTTCTTGGGGCCCAGGTCCGGGACCAGATTTTAACCTTTAATTGTGGAATTAGCTCCATGCAGCAAGCAGTGTACCAACCAGCTGATACTACATTGCCTATGCTGAAGGATACAAATACTGTCCTTTCAACAGCATTCCAGCAGAGGGGTTGAGAGCTAGTTTCTAAAAATCCATGGAGGGACCTGTGAAGGTCAACCTCAGAACAAACAGAGATATTTATATAAATAAAGATCATAAGATGAAGATCCGAATTGAAAAACACATACACACAGGTCTTAGAATTTCAAGAGTCCCTGCTTGCATTTTCAGATGGAGAATGGAACTATTCTGCCGAAGATAGAAACCCCAAGGTGGGGTCAGACACACAGTTAAACTCAGACATTTAGCCTGAATGCAGAATAATTCCTCAAGTCCTACTTTTCAAATGTCAAGTATTTCTTTTCTGCTTTTCAAAAGGGTGACAGGAGAAATTCAACTCTGGTGCCTCATTTGACTATTTTAAACACACGTTTCCCTTCACACTCCAGCGCACACACAGCGCATGCATAAGGTCAGCATGGCTCAGACGAACAGAACTGACATCTTGCTGACCATCTGCATGGTATAGGGATGGACTGTACGGTTGAGGTGGTTGGTCAGATCTTTCATGCATGGTTGCTGGACTAAGCAGAGCAAGGCAGCTGGCCATCAGCACACAACCACCACCAACCATAGAGGGGATGTTCGAATGAATATTTGGCTTGACAGTGAACTGACTTTGTCAAACAGACTGCATAAATATTACAAGGGAAATGTGTATTAGAACAAACCAAAATAATGTCAAATAATACTTTTGTGATAAATAATTTTTCTGAATGTAAACACATTTTTTTCTCCTTGTATATGGAAATCAGCGTAAAGTTGTAAATTAAAGGTGATGTAATCAATGGTTTTCTAACAATGTATCAAATGACAATGTGAACGGGTTGCTCGTATGATGAAGTTCAGACTTCCATTCCTCAGGGGGACACAAACACAACTCCAAATGAATGATAATGTTGTTCAGTAACTGCTAGATGTGTAAAAAAGCAGCTGTTTGTTAAATTCACCATGTCAGCTTTAAAGGTGATGACATATCAATGTGTCCACAAATTGTTTCTGTAGTCCCCAAGGGGCCATAAGAATCATTTATTGCAGGTTTGAGGGGTTATGGCCTCGCTGATGACACTTGTATAATCAGTATCAGCAGACAGCAAAGCTCCACCTCCTCCAAGCTGTAACGGCAGCTTCAGCTTCCCTTTGTGACGACAAGAATGGTGTTTGGTCAGCTTTGGCTGCTTATGTTTTCTACTACAAGTGTCTGATGCTGCCAGAGATTGAGAGTGAACATCTATCAAATACATCTCTACTGCAACAATATTCACTATCACAGTGTATGATGAAGTATGAAAAAAACTAGATCAATTAACAAATTATGATAAAATTGGTTGTTGTGGAGATAAATCTGTCTGTGAGAGACTAGGCTGCATACAACCCCAACAAACCTCACCAATAAGGTTTATGGCCTGTATGTAATCAGTCATCAGTTCACTGACCGCACCACTCGCTGCAGCTCCTTAAGCTCATGCTTTGACACACAATAATAACTGAAGGCGACTTAGTTGAGTGTATTAACATTATCAATTTATTTATCCAATTTATTTGTGTTCGTATTATCAATTCAGATCTTCTCTCATCCGGACTGTGGTGGCAGGTCCTCCCTCCCTCATTCTGATTTATAGGATTTTACTTGGGGGAGTCCTTTAGGTTGACCTTCAACTCTGTTCACACACATCTCTCCACCACCAAGCCTTTACATCTCTTTTACCTCCATTTAAATGTGTGTGTGTGTGTGTGTGTGTGTGTGTGTGTGTGTGTGTGTGTGTCTGTGTGTCTGTGTGTCTGTGTGTGTGTCTGTATGTCTGTGTGTGTGTCTGTGTGTCTGTGTCTGTGGTCCTCGAGGCAGCGTGTGCAGCAGAGAGTCCCATGGTCTTGGGCGACATACTCCTTTATGGAGCATAAAGGTGAGAGAGAGCATTGTGGTGAAGGACACACAAAGAGTGCGTGTCCCACAGTTTACTTGTTAATGTGAGGAGCCATTTTGCCATTTTCTTCTGCTGTTTCCGAGTGACCTTCAACAGTCTCAACTTCAGAGCGGAGAGAGAGAGAGAGAGAGAGGAGGACTCAAAAAAGCTTACACTGACGGTCAAATAGCTGCTTTATTTTGCAGTTGTAGTTGTTTAGTAGAACACACACATTTTGTGTATTTCAGTTTAATTACGTTTTTTGTGTGTTTTAGTTTAATTTGAGATTTTCTGTAGAGTTTAGGGTGTCATGCTGTGACACTGCAGAATCATCCAATATGAATACAATTCTCTTTGAAACATCCAGATAATAACAAGGTTGCACACTGAAGCCAATGCAGACGTCGCTTAGGCTAGATGTTGGCTCCAAAAAGTCTTAAGGAGGAACTCTTTAGGGAAAATCACTATCTACTTGTAATAAAATGTATTGATTATTTGTACAATTATGATCAATTTATTTATCAACCAATCGTTTTGTGAACTGCACAATCTCTTATACTGCTCTTGGTACCGAGTGTGGTCTAAGACAGTTTGCTTAACGGAACTTTGTCACTGGCGTCAGTTTTTTTACTGCCAATTACGGGAATATGGTGTATAGAAAGTGTTGAATCATACTTCTCCAGGTACCTACGTTTCCTGAAGGCAACATGGTTGAGGAAGCTCCTCAGCCTTCTTTGTTTTGCTGTCACTCACATTTCAACGCCCCTCTCAGCTGAAGCCCCGCCCCCCCACGATCTGAAAGTGAAAAAAACATGAATATCAAAATGTCTATGAAAGTGAAAAATTTAAATAAATAATTTACAGAACTGAATCAAAATAGTATTCAACCTGAAAAAACTTTTCGTACACTTATTTTTTGTTTGAACATATTATTGTATTTTTCAAAGTTCAAGATCAAAAATTTAACTTTCAGTTTCAAGTTTTTTCAATTGGATCAAAACTTTCGGCCTGGATTTAGCTCCAGAGCTCTGATGCTGACATGGTGGATGAAAGCATACCACATGTAGAGGAAAAGATGAACAGATTTTTGGAAGACAGGGAGTCATGACAAAAACACCTTTTGTGAAATATAGCTTTACAGTATGATTTTCAACCAAACCAGGCTTTTCTTGAAGAACCCTACTTGAGTAGCGGAGCCATGCTTCACTCTTAAAGTTATGAGAACCGTTCACGTTGTTGTCTACCTGGGTTAGATATAAAACAACATTGAATTTAACATTCCATAAATGAATGATTAAAGCATGAAGAATAACGATAACAACCTGAATGTAAAAATATAAGAACGTTGTTGGAACATATGTATTTACATCACTATGAACATCTGTTCTTATAAGCAGTTGACAATTATCATATTTACTTGCTAAAGATAAGGGGATTTTAGTGATGGCAAGTCCATTTAAAAAATGTTAATCAATCAATGCTTAATCAATGAAATCCTCTATAGAGCTATAAGAGTTGTCATGCAAGTAATGTTGTTCTCCTTTTCCTGCACAGGTCCAGATTGAACACCTCTTCTTCCTGTGAGATAAGGTGAACGGGTTTTGATCCCATCTGCTCCCGGTCTGTTTGTGACCCTGTAGTAACCCGACTCGATCCAGATGATGGAGCGCGTGCTGTGTCTGCTGGTCCTCAGCTCTGTTGCCCTGCAGGAGACTGTCCTCGGTAAGTTCCTCCTAACACACACACATGCATGTCCATGGGGGTTTTCAGACTGATTGCAGAACCAGTGTTTAGGTTTAGCCCAGGGAGGAGTTAAGGTTAAAGGGGAATTTAGAATTGGAACTTGGGTTTAGGATTTAGTTTGGTATGAAAGTAAGATCTCACAGCCGTCCATCTGTCAGATAAATATGTAACAACCACATTTTGTTTCAAAATGCAACAAAATAACATGTTTCTTTTGGAACTTTGATAATTTTTTAAGCATGATAGCGGCGCAACACACAGAAGCTAACTACATAGCTAAAACAATGATGAAAAATTCAATCAGTCTGAAAGCAAAGCATGTTTTCTCTGCTGCAGAATCCTGAGCTGTTTCATGATGGCAAATATTCTAGTCAGTGTTTGCATAGCCAATCAAATCATTTTATTTTTCTATTTGTTATGTTACTGGCTGACGGTAAAACAGACATGTGTGAACACAACACAGAGACCCACATTTTGGTTTTAGAATCACCAACCTTTCCACCTCAGCAAAGCCTCAAAGCTTTTTTAGCAATGTTGCTGCTGTTTTCCCCCAGGTTTAGTTTTTTTACAAATTGAAAATGTGCATAAGAACAGGTGGATAGGAACACACTTATTGAGAGCCTTAACAGACTTCATGCACCATGACTATGTACTATTTTTATGGTGTTGAATGCAAAATGCTTCCGCATCACTTCGCAAGTGATTTGATCTAGTGTTCCACACAGCTTGCTACTCTTGCCCATTTTGTTGGCATTAGCAAAGAGAACAACAACAGCCAAAGATATACAATGAGCCAGACTGACTAAAATGTCCCACACCATCGTACAATGCACAGCCTGTCACACCTGTACAGTGAGAATTTTGAAATCAAAATAAGTTCAAAGAAGTTCAAATGGTGAGGGATCAAATCTTATTTTCTGCTGTTCTAAATTCTACTAAAAGTGATAGTCCAAGTCAATTTAGGTGCTTAAAGCTGTGGTTCTTTGTCTTCAATTCTTCAACTAATGCTAACAAAAGGCTGTTTGTCTACAGTTACTGGCACAACTGGTATCTGCAGGCTCAGCTACCAAGCTGGAGTCTAAAGAAGAATTTCTGATGAATTCCCAAAATACCTTTTCTATTCTTTCTCTGAATAATAAAAAAATATTAAAATTATTGACCACAGAACGGAATCAGAATTAGTGATAGCTTTGAGCCAAAGTTAAAAATACTCTCCCTCATTTTGCTTTAGAACCCAATAATTTTACATTACATTACATTACAGGTCATTTAGCAGATGTTCTTATCCTGAGCGACTTACAGTGAACAACCTTCCGGTGATCTATTTTGAAAGCCTGACTACTAGACCACGAGACTACCACCACCCTGCCCCTAAATTGTCAAATGTCCTCCTAGCGCACTGAAATTTTGAAACTGTCATAATTCACAGAACTTTTGGAAAGTGTTAGTGGCTAGGAAATTCTTAAAAGAATAGTTGAACCAGTGAAGTCACGAAAGTGTGTCTTTGAGTGTGAGAGAGATAGAGAGAGTGAGGTGAATGTGTGGGTGCCTTTAGGGCCCGATTAAAATTTCTTGATTGTTGTTTTAGACGGCGGCGGGAAAAGATTCTATTTCTCCTCGGAGACCATTTTCTCCACAGGGCCTTAGTGTTGAATTAATGCACCGATGTAATGAATGATATAGATGGTGATCGGTGTAGCTTATGTTGGAATCAATAAGCTCTGCCAGCGTGCTGAGATGTGCGGTCACATGCAGAGTACGCTCTGCAGAAAAACTAAACTAAAAAAGGAAGCTAGCAAGGAAGTGAGCCATTGTTGCATCTACAGATATTTTAACATGTGTGTGTGTGTGCACTGACTGACAGACCAAACCAAAGGGATGGAAGGTAAACTGGAAATGTCCGATAAGAAATATGCCTTGATATTCAATCCAAGCTGGCTGATAACATTTGTGTATGGATAAAGAAAAGACTTTATAAGGGCTGATGGAAAAATATTGTTTGAATAAGCAGAAATCTCCATTTTCATTCACTCTTACCTTCAATTTAAACGCAGCAGTAGTGTGCGGACACCTTCTGTTACATGGCTCTGATGCATCAGAAAGACAAAAGAAAAACAAATTTGAAAAAACCACACACATAAGACAACATATTAAATGCCATATAAGGTTTGAAGCAGCAATGTAATACTGTGTATTAGAAAAGTGCTAGAGTTGCAAAAATGTTTAGTGGTGAAAGAAATATTCAGATATTTTATTCAAGCTGCATTAATGGACTTTCTGTTGGTCACTTGGGTGCAGCATCTGTAAACACAACACTGACATATTATCACTTTATGAAGTTGTTATGGTGAATGTGTCAGCAAACAGTAGTTTGTTTAAATGTCCGGCAGACATTGAGTATTAAAACATAATGAATAGCAGCAGCCTCAATATAAAGCCAATATAGCACAAATAGTACGAATCTATTTTTCTTTACATTGTTTGGAAGCTTACCTATAACATGAGCATGCATTTTGTATTCAGAATTGGAATCTGTAAAATAACTAGTATCTATATCTGTCAACTAAATGTGGAGTACAATATTTGACATAGACATGTTGTGAAGTTAAAGTATAAAGTTGAATAAAATGGAAATTGCAAAGTAAAGTACAAGAATCTCTCACGTGTACTGAAGTAGAAGTACTTTCCAACAGAGTTATTGATTCAGTTTTACAGTGAGTCTTTAATTGTGACCCTGTTGAGATATTTACATACATACATACAAGTTGTTGGAAGCTCATTCACATTTCCTTTTGCAACTTTTCGGAAACGGCAACTTCTGCTGCATATAGTTGGAATCTATTATTGCAACTTTCTCAGTTAGAAAGCTGAATTGAGCGCTCGAGAATGTTTGTGTTGTTTAGTCTGAGAAGGATAAACTGATGTATGGACCCTTAACAAATAAAAACACAGGGTTTTCCTCTGTGCTGAAGGAGGAATAAGCATAAGAATCCCTCATGGTTAGGTCGCACTGACATCATTAGACCACAATGCACTGTGTGGTGTGCAGTAAATACACAGCAGTGTGTGAGGAGCCTGTACAGTGGTGATGGATAGACCGCCGTACCTTCCTCCCTGTACCCCTCTACCCTTCATCAGAAATAATCAGGTTAAAAGTTTCTTGGGCAGCCCCAGCAGTATTTCTGAGATGCCCTGTTATGCCACTAAATAGAACAGAAGTTCAAAGGAAATTCAATAAATTAAAATATGTTATCTGGATTATCCTACTTGTACTCACATAAATGAGGCCAACTATGTCTCAAAGCAGTAGCACAGGGATGTCCAGTCCACAGGCTTCACTGTGCACCTAAAACCTTAACATTATAAATATTTATCTTAACAAAATCCAATTGCTCTGCTTTTCCAACTTTAGATAAAACAAAGAAAACATGATGTGTTGTGCATTATACATTTCTTTCCATTTGCAGCTGGTGCAGTGCTCTTGCTGAACTGAAGTATTGTGAAATGATAAAACTGTAGTGTCCCCACAGTGTCTGCAGGCAGGTTTACTCCTGCACACAACAATGCTCTCTGCAGACTCATTACTCTTAAAGATGCATGCTTCCATCAAGCTAGCCTACATAATAAAGGCTTGTTCCTTTTTGGGGTCATAAAGCTTTACAGAATATCAAATTGTGACAATAGCTCGAAGTTCATCCAAGACTTTTTCAACAGTACTCACAACTCTGTGATTCTTAACCCATAACTCCATTTAAAACCATCCTAGTTTTGTTGTCCCTGACAACATAAATGTTGTAAAGATATTTATTCACCCTCCTTTTATTCCAAACGTGTTTGAAGGATTTGTATAGAAAGAACATTCATATTAGTTGCAATGGTCTACTGTACAGTACATTTTATATATACTGTACCTTTTTAAAAGCAGAGGACCTTTCCTCTTCATTTGACAGAAACACACAAACCTGAAACAGCACGAAGGGAAGATTGGCAAATGTTGTGTTTAAGCTTTTAGTCAGAGGCTATTGTACAAAGTGCCACATGCTCATCAGTGATAACCATTCACACACACTCACACACTCACACCGTTGGCCATCGGGAGCAATTTGGGATTCAGTATTTTGCCCTGACTGCAGAGGCCGGGGATCGAACCATGGACTCGTATATAGTCATTCCTATCAGCCATCACTTTACATAGTTTTCAGCTAGTGAGTCTGTGTGTCATCATGGTAAAACATACTCCTGGAGACATCCACTGTATCAAGAACTACCACAAAACAGGTTTCAGTCATTTGATAGGTACCTGGCAAATGACTGACGGTGTGTGAGTGTGTGTGAATGGTTATCACTGATGAGCATGTGGCACCTTGTACAGTAGCCTCTGACTGTATAAATGTGTGTGAATGGGTGAATGCTGATGTGTTGTAAAGCGCTTTGAGTGATCGCAAAGATTGGAAAAGCGCTTTATAAATGCAGTCCATTTACCAATTGATTCCAGGTGGAGACGTGTGTGTATCGGGTCATGACAGCGGGCCAGTGTTTAAAGAACAGCCAAGTAGTTTAATCTACCCAGAGGGCCTGAGTGAAGGCAAGGTGACCCTCAGCTGTCAGGCCAGAGCTAGTCCAGCTGCATCGTACAGGTGGGTAACACACACACGCACGCACGCATGCACGCACGCACGCACGCACGCACGCACGAACGCACGTACGTTCATGGAGACCGAAACTGATGTCCCATAAAGTCTACTACTGAAGTTCCCCCAAAGTTGCTGACACATTGGTAAACACCAGTGGAAACCTCACGTAAGTTACATGATACCCAAGTTTACATGTCGTGATATTGAAATTCAACAAAAGAATCACTGGGAAATAATATAAGGTAAATGGTAAATCTAAGATATGACTTTTGTTCTCCGTAACTGTAATCAACGACATGTCCAGGCTGCTAACATTAAAAATGTTTATTTGTCTTCTTCTTGTAAAAATTTTAATATATAATATTTAGAATTTAATATTTGAGGTGGATCACCAAAATCATGAAATAATAGACCAGCGGACTATACTGTATGATACTGATGGCTGACAGTTACAATAAATCTTCCAGATTGAGGCAAAAGGAGGCTCCATTTCTCAGACAATGTTGATCCATTATGACGTACTGTATTCTCAGATTTGTATTTCTGTATAAATATTAATATTTAATGTGAACAGCTACACTAGAAATGTAAACTACATTATTCTTCTACATTTGATAATGTAAATAAAGCATATTTTGAGTGACATTGTGGAGTTTAGATTAATCACAAAGGGGTGAATATATGAGGTACATACAGTGAGTTTATATTGTGCACATTATTTTCCACATTGTAATGTTTTTAATATATCTTGTTCATATTTGTGCTTGTTATACAGTTGTTGTTTTGCATTTAAAATGTAATTTGTATATTTTTTCATCCTTTTTGATATGCCTCTTGTCGCCTGATGGAGGCTCAGACCGTGGTTGGGAGACCTTTGGCTTTTAGCTGTTTAGCATAGCATGGCATGTAGCTGGTAGCAAACCTTTATCTGCAACTGGTGCACGCTGAACTTTTCTAGATTCTTTATGGCTGAATACAGTAGCTTAATCCCTCTTAACCCTCTTAATAACTTGTCAGTTATGTTTATTATCTCCTGTTTGTTGTATTTTGATCACTTTGCCCTGCGCTTTGTCTTGCAGATGGCTTGTGAATGGCACAGAGGTCCCTCTGGGTTTGGACCTGCGCTACACCCTGGTGGCCGGGAGCCTGGTGATCAGCAGCCCTGAGTCTGTCCGAGACACAGGCTCTTATCAGTGTCTGGCCATCAACCGCTGTGGCACCATCATCAGTCGAGCAGCGAACCTCAAATTTGGCTGTGAGTGAGAACAATGAAGCTGTTAACCTTTTGTCCTGTTTGAGCTGAGTGAGTGACTGCTTCTATGTCAGAGATAGAAGGCATTAGATAGGCAATTCAGAGGGTTTACTGTACACTAACTCTCTACAAATGTACTCTGATTACTATCAACTGTGAACTATACTGCTTCTGTTACAATCTGTATGTGACAGTAATATTCTTTCCATAACTTTCTCCTTTTCTGCTTTACACCATTGCCTGTTTCTCCAGACCTCCATGACTTCCCTCCGGACAGCAGGAGTCCTCAGACAGCATATGAAGGAATAGGAACTTTCCTGGCCTGCCAGCCCCCTACACATTATCCAGGTATCCACAGTACTTCCTGGAGAACCTGAAACATCTCACACTAGTTATTTAGTATTTTAACCCACCTGAAAGATGAGGGAAACAGTTAAATACCATAGAAAATGATGTGTTGTCAGCTGGAAAATTATTTTCCCGTCATAGTTTTCTTTCTCAGTAAACATGCCACAGCATGCAGCTGACAGGGAAGGGTCACAGTGAACCACCTTTCAGCAGAATTATTAACCTTTTGGGATAAGGGTGAATATGAAGCTAAATGTTTTATGGACATTTCAGACAAATTTCAGACTCTGCTGACTCTACTCTGCTTCCATATTGAAATCTGAGTACTAGTACAACCCCTTAGGTTCCGACTGTATTAGTGATTCATGTGAGTTGCAACTTGTCTCCTCTCCAGCCCTGTCCTACCGCTGGTTAATCAACGAATTTCCCAACTTCATCAAGAAGGACGTCGGACGCTGGTTTGTGTCGCAGGTAACAGGGAACTTGTACGTGGCTAAAGCAGAGCCAAACGACACCGGGAACTACTTCTGCTTCACCACCATCAACATGGACATCAGCACCAAGAGCACCTTCAGCAAGGCCAACCAGCTCACTGTGCTGCCTGATGGTATGAAGGCTTTGCATCTGCTGGTTATATACTGGTTTATTAGCAGCCACATGTAGCTTCACCATGGAGGTCTGCAGAAAATGATGAATGAATATCAACAAACAGAAGACAGAGGGACATCTGTGTGGTGTTAATTTTAGAAGTAATAACCTGCCTACCAACTGGTTATTAATTAGGCCTGGTTATCTGAATTCATTATACATATACAGTATACATATGTTAAATATTAAATACAAAAACTAAATACATTTCATAAAAATATATTTTAAAACATATTTCAACTATTGGTATTTCCCTTAGATCACAGACACAATTCAGTCATTACTCCTCATCTTTGATGAGTTCACTAGATGTCATTGGTAGCATATTTACATTTTAAGATTATTGTTGGAACAAGTGAAAAAAATGGTCAGAGCCAGCAGCAAAGTGGTAAATCAAATCAAATAAAATGTATTTATATAGCCCAATATCACAAATTACACATTTGTCTCAGGTGGCTTTACAGACTGTACAGGATACGACACCCTCTGTCTTTAGACCCTCGCACTGCACAAGGAAAAACTCCCAAAAAGATACCCCACAATTAGTGGGGGAAATATGGAATATATGGAAATATGGAACCTCAGGGAGAGACTGAGGAGGATCCCTCTCCCAGGACGGACAGACGTGCAATAGGTGACGTGTGTACAGAACAAACAACATAGTTAAAAATACAGCATAGACAATCTCTGCAACAGAAAACATTCATGCGATCGTGTAAAAATATGGATCCAGGGGGATGTCAAAATAAGTTTAATATTTAATAATAAAAATACATAAATAAATAAATGTGGGAGTCAGGCAGGACCAGAGCAACACGTGCAGCCACAATTCATGATCCAGACGTAACCTTTAATAGTGGCAACCTGCCAGAAGAGAAACACAGAAACTCAACTCTACAAATAGAGGTAGAGGAGGATATTAAAAGGAGGAGAAGATAGGAGAGACGTGTAAGTTCCCTGGCAGTCTAAGCCTATTGCATTATAACTAGGGGCTGGTCCAAGGCAAACCTGAGCCAGCCCTAACTATAAGCTTCATCAAAGAGGAAAGTCTTTAACCTACTCTTAAATGTGGAGAGGGTGTCTGCCTCCCGAACACACACTGGGAGCTGGTTCCACAGTAGAGGAGCTTGATAGCTGAAGGCTCTGGCTCCCATTGTACTTTTAGAGACTCTAGGAACCACAAGTAACCCTGCACTCTGGGAGCGCAATGCTCTAGTTGGTTTATAAGGTACTATGAGATCCTTAAGATGGAGCCTGACCATTAATCGCTTTGTAGGTCAGGAGAAGGATTTTGAATTCTATTCCGTATTTTACCGGGAGCCAGTGCAGTGCGGCTAATACAGGAGTAATATGATCTTGTTTCCTAGTTCTTGTCAGTACTCATGCCGCAGCATTTCAAGCAATCAACTGAAGAGTCTTAAGGGAGTTTTTGTGAAACCTGATAATAAGTAGTTGCAGTAATCCAGCCTTGAAGTAACAAATGCTAGTTTTCTTTTTGAAACAGGATGTGCCTTATTTTTGCAATGTTACGTAGATGAAAGATAACGGCGAGATTCCTTACGGTGGTGCTGGAGGCCAAGTTAATGCCATCCAGAGTTATTATGTCATTAGAAAATATGTTTCGGAGGCGTTTGGGGCGAAGTATAATAACTTCAGTTTTGTCTGTGTTTAACATCAAAAAGTTGCAGGACATCCAAGTTTTTATGTATTGTATATCTGTGTATAGTTGGCTAAAACCTCTGGATCAAGACTGGGCTTTTTAAGAAGAGGTTTTATTACAGCTACTTTAAAGGATTCTGGTACATAGCCAGTTAATAGAGACAAGCTGATCATATTTAATAATGACGTGTTAATTAAGGGTAAAACGTCTTTAAGCAGCTTAGTTGGAATCAAGATTCTTCCAGTTTGGTAGAACACCATTTCCTCTCAACTTTTCTTGGCTTTAGTTTTAGTTTGCAGGTTTGGGGGTTAAGCCACAGAGCTTTCTCTGTTTTATTATCTTCTTTTTTAGAGGAGAGACAGAGTTTAGTGTCACTGGCAGTTAGGCAATAGCTCTATCAACAAGATGATTCATTTGGGACTAAAATTATCACAGGAGTTACATTGATATTGTGACATGGTAATGAACCAAGTGTCGATGGAATAACTTCCTTAAATTTAGCTACAGCACTATCAGATAGACATCGAGCGTAGGATATTTTGCTTAATGGCTTGCAGTCCAGTAGCAGGACTTCAAAAGTTATTAAAAAATGGTCTGATAAAAGAGGATTATGTGGACAGACTAATAAATGTCCAATTTCAATACCATATGCCAGAACAAGGTCCAGGGTATAAACAGTGAGTTGGTTCATGTACATTCTGACTGAACCCAATTGAATCTAATAATGAGATAAACGCAATATTAAGGCTGTAATTATCGACGTCCACATGAATATTAAAATCACCTACAATAATTACTTTATCTATTTTAAGGACTAAACTCGATAAAAATTCTGAGAATTCAGATAGAAAATCAGAATACGGACCAGGAGGGCGATACACTATAACAAATAAAATTGGCTTCATTGTTTTCCATGTTGGCTTTGAAAGCGTAAGAACAAGGCTTTCACAAGAGTTATAGTTTAGTTCAGGTTTAGGATTATGGCTGCAACTCCACCACCTCGGCCTCGAGGAACGTGAGTATTAATATGACGAGGCGGAGTGGATTCATTTAGACTGACATATTCTTCATGTCTCAGCCAGGTTTCAGTGAGACAAAATAAATCAATCTGATAATCTGATATTAAATCATTTACTAATCCAGTTTTAGATGAAAAAGACCTGATGTTTAAGAGTCCACATAAATTTTTTCGATACAGTTGCACTTTTGCAGTGGTGGTGTTCATTAGGTTAGGTTTAGGTTATTAAGTATAACTCCTCTTCTCTTTGCTATTGATTTTATTGATTTACATGGTCGTGGGGCAGACACAGTCACTATGGGGATTTGAGTGGGTGACTGCCCGGATGGAAGCACAGAGAAGCGTGTAAGACTGCAACTCTGACTCCTGGCCTCAACTCCGGAGTGTCATGGATTAGGTCCACTAATAAACTTACTAATATTACTAGATATGAGATCCGCTCCTTCCAAAGTAGGATGAATGCTGTCACTCCTAATCAGACAAGGAGTTCCCCAGAAAGTCCGCCAATTATCTACGAAGCCCACATCATTATCTGGACACCACCATGACAGCCAGCGACGGAATGATGACATGCGGCTCAACGTAATGGTTGTATAAATGTATTTAGACATACAGTACATTACAGTAGGGAATGCACATGTTCTTAGGTTCGATACGAGCTTCATAATGTGAATGTGATTGAATCTGAATATTTACAAATGTATTTTATTTCAGCCAATCCCAGGAAGTCGGCTCCGAGCATCAAAGTGCGCTTCCCAGCAGAGACCTATGCCCTCGCAGGACACACCACTCAGTTAGAATGCTTCGCCTATGGAAAGTAAGTTTACAATTCTGAAATCATTGCATGATGTGTCTGCAAGCTCTCTTGTGTTGAGAGGCTGTTCCCTGTCAAGCTTTTCTTGTCCAAATGTTTTTACTTCTTACTTATATGTCTTTCTCTCAAACTTCTTCAAACTTTATCCCTATCTGGTTACTTGTGCTGTTTAATTTTGAAAATACCATTCTTCCAGTACTTCCATCCAACGCCTTCCTCTATTTGTTGTCTCATAGTCCAGTCCCAAAGCTGCGATGGAGGAAGGTGGACGGTTTGATGCCGTCCAAGGCAGGCTCCAGTGCCGAGGGTCCCACCCTCATCTTGCCGGAAGTCTCGTTCGATGACGAGGGTGTTTACGAATGTGAAGCCTACAGCTCAGAGGGAAGTGACAAATACCAGGGACGCATCACTGTGCAAGGTAAAGAGTAGATAATGTATGTACGAACGGTTTGTATTGCAGCAAAGCACATGCTGTACCAGGTTAGTCAGTGATGTTTTCAGTGACGTTAATTTGACAGCAGTTTAACATGTTGGTCATATGTGTGAATAAACATCATGGTCAATTTTAAGTAAAATTCACAACAGCAATATTATCACTTTCAACATGGCACAATTCTGAGTTCAATGCCACCGGAATAACGTAAAGGGTGCAGCAGCACAAGGTCAAACATACAGAGAGAGGGCTATGTCATGTACTGTCTCTGTTTTACCTCTGTTATTTCCCCTTATCCTCTAGCTCAGCCAGAGTGGTTGCAGGTGATGATCGACTCAGAGGTGGAGATCAGTTCAGAGCTTTTCTGGAGTTGTGTTGCTGCTGGTAAACCACGACCCTCCGTTCACTGGCTACGCAACGGACTGCCACTGAGCACACAGGTAACACACACAGCAAACTGGCGTTTACATTACATTTGCACTAATGGTCAATAGTCACCAAACATTGTTAAATGTCTAATGTTCTTCCTGTCCTTTTACTTGAAAAATCTCTGTTACACGAATACTTCAACCCAGAGAAATACATTAAACCCAGAAAAGGTCACGTTCTCTGGCATTTCTTATAAAACCAATGGGGAAACATCTATAGACAGGAAATTGACTTCTTCTCAACTTTTCATTAAAGTAGAAGGAATAAGATGGATAGATTTCTCCCTGCTGCGGATGATTGGATACCAAACCATCAAAGCAGAAGGAATAAGTTGACTCAGAGAAAGTTAACTTTTCTACCATTTCTCATCCTAAAGGAAGTCATAAATAAAACTGTTGTTCGAGGTATTTCTTAGCAAATTTCTTTGTTATGGGATGGATTGGTTTACATGCTGCTGAAGGACATCTCAAAGTTGTAAAAAATGCAAAGTGTAAAAGAGCCTTGTATCATAATACACAATTATGAGTATAGTGTAGTGAATGAGAACACGTAAATGATTTATTTACTTTACTAGATTAGATTGTGTAGATTAATATAGATTTAGTTTGCGTATGACATGGAATCTTTTTTTTAAGCACCAGAATCACCTGGATCATCTTGCCATGTTGTTATTAGTCCCATGTGAATCTGCCTCTCACAGAGTGGACATTTTTATATTAATTACATTACATTACATTACAGTTCATTTAGCTGACGTTTTTGTACAAAGCAACAATAAGTGCAAACAATCATGAGGATATGACTCTGAACGGCAAGAATCTTGCAAGTACATATAAATAGGTGAACTCATACGTGCAGAACAAAAGCTTCAAATAAGCCAAACCAAAGTAAGTGCAACAAAGAGGAACAATAGAATAGAAATTCAACCATTACCTTCAAATAAGCCAACCAAGTAAAAAGTAATCTTTTTTAAAATGTATTTATTTATCTTATTAACCGAGGTGCAGTCGAAACGGGTGGGTTTTCAGTCTGCGACTGAAGGTATGAAGACTTCTTGCTGACCTGATATCATGGGGAGCTCGTTCCACCATGTTGGAGCCAGGATAGAAAACAGGTGGTTTTATTTGAGGGGTCTCCGGGTCCCACTCGCAGTGAGGGAGCAGCGAGCCGATTGGCCGATGCAGAGCGAAGTGAGCGAGTTGGGGTGTGTGGTTTGACCATGGCCTGGATGTAGGAAGAGCCTGATCCATTCACAGCACGGTAGACCAGCACCAGAGTCTTGAAGCAGATTGGGGCAGCCACTGGTAACCAGTGAAGGGAGCGGAGGAACGGTGTAGTGTGGGAGAACTTTTCGGGCTGCAGTATTCTGGATGAGCTGTCAAGGTCGGATGGCACATGTAGGAAGATTAATGAGAGCTGCAATAGCATTTGGACACATTCAGGGACCTTATCTAGCTACTCAGCATAGAGACTTCTTACGAGGGACATTTTAGCAAGCTCAAACAGCGTCTAAAGTTGCGTTTCCGTACTGGACCACACGCAAAACCCAGGTGGAGGGTAAATGTGAATAGGAGTTTTCCCTTTTACCTGCTGACGTAGAATGTATGATATTTTTTTTCTCATAAACCACAGCACACATATGCACAATACACGTGTGCTACGTTTCACAGCCCACACATCTTTTTTACTTCCCTTCAATTACTTCCTTTTCTATCTCTTTTTCTACTTCACACAACCTTTCCCTCCGACCCCCCCCAGGACCGGGTAGAGGTGAACGGGGCTCGTCTTAAGATCAGTAACCTGGCCCTGGAGGATTCTGGGATGTACCAGTGTGTGGCTGAGAACAAACATGGCACCATCTACTCCACTGCTGAGCTCAGAGTTCAAGGTAGGTAGTTCAAGGACTACTGTCTTTAGTTTCCCATATTTTTTTATTTAATTTAATATACTATAATATATTTATTTTTAACTTTGAAAAGATTTTTCATTTCTAAAATGACATATCACATTATACATTATAATACATTATAAAACTATTAAACATTCAGACCTATATACAGTATGTACAGAGTTTCCTTGGATTTATACAAATTTAAGTTTAATATGATTGAATACTGTACCACTCTCCTGCCTCAAGATTCCACTACTCCTCCATGTTTCCACCCTCTCCTCCCTCTGTCCTCCCTTCTGCATCTCATCAATCCATCAATCCATCTCCTTGTTTTCTTCTGACTCCTGCCACCTGTCCTTCCAGTTCAGGCTCCAGACTTCAGGTTGAATCCAGTAAGGAGACTGATTCCAGCAGCCAGAGGGGGGCAGGTGACGATCGAGTGTCGGCCTCGAGCTGCCCCGAAACCCAGCCTGTTCTGGAGCCGTGGGACAGAGCTGCTCATCAACAGCAGCAGGTAATACTGACTCATCCTCATTTTCATACATATACACTGCATTTGTTTTGATGTTTGTTGAAACCTTGTGTAGCACCCCAGCACTCTGTATTATGCCTAAATTCATATAACTAACTTCAGACTGGAATGACGGGCTGTAAATAATGAAAAGTGACTTTCAAAATAGTATTAAACAAAATTACATCTACTAAAATTACCTGAAAACAATATGCACAATGGAATTGGCTTATACCTAAATATTAAACCACACAATTTAAATCTTCTCGGATTTCTTTGGCGAAATCTCTTTTTCTAACTCCTTTAACTACTACCAAACTAAGTTCAAATACATACTCTGAACTCTGAACCTAACAGTGGGCCCACACACACACACACACACACACGCACATACACACAAATAAAACCTGTGTGTTGCTCGGTGCAGTGCGGCCAACAGCATCTTTATCCTCTGGACGGCAAAAGCACAGTAACTCTAACTCACAGTCGAGAGTCAGTCCTGGAGAAACTGACAGATGAACCAGAAGGCAGTGGAGATGACACACACCAGTGACCTTTGATCCAGCAGAAATGGGCTTTACAGTCTACAGCAACAGTTTTCTTCTGATTACTCGAACATACCCTGGTGTTTCTCAGCATGTCTAACTAACTGATACCTACAGCAACCAAGCAAACAAAATAGCTGAAACTAAAAGGCACAATCTGTGTAGTTTACCCCACATTTTGCCTTTAACATTGTTTGGAAGGGGGTTATTTTGATTACTTATTAAACTATTTATACCCTACTTTGTTTGTGATTAAATTGCCTTAACCAATTAACCATTTTTTCTTTTATTAAAAAAAATAACTTTCAGTTTAATTGCCTTGCTGAAGTTTTTTTCTCCACTTTATTAGGAACTAACGTGTTTTAATCCCTTACTTTTGCACCAGGGCTACACTTGTAAAACAAATACTGGCCAATTTGCAATATTCATTTCCCTCATTTCCTTCTCGTAGGTGGTACAAATAAATAACACACAATATAATTTACATAAAATAGAGAAACTACGAGGCTCAGCGTAACATACTCCTCCTTCAATAATAATTATACCATGTTCACCGAGAATCCTGGATTCTGATCGGATGATTGTGGATACACTTTTAGTAACTGGAAAGAAGAACTTTTGAGAGATTTTTGATTGCAGTTTTAAATGAATGTGCCAGTGTTAAACTCAAGCTAGTAGGTGAGGCTTAGATAAAGAGCTTGGTTTGAGAGGTATTTGTGTAACCACCACCAAGAACCAAAAAATAGGATAAATAGCTTCTTAATGAGAAGTGTGTGATATGTGCATGAATCTGAAAGGACAAATCAATTATTGGTCAGAGGACAGAAATAACTTTTTTACTATCCTGTAAATCTGTCTCTTTGCCAATCTTAAAATTTCACAAACTTTGTGAATCCCTTCCTGTTAATCTCAATGTGGCCCAGCAACGCAAACTCTTAACAACTCTTAATAAGGGGCAGCAGCAACATGATGGGCCTGTCTTTCTCTAATATTTTTACTACAGGACTAATGGCTGCAGCAGTATTCCATCGTGTTGTTTCTACTTTAACTTTAATGAAGGATGCGAGGACACTGTGTGAAGCTGAATTAAAGACGAGCAGTAAGCACAGAACCTACATGTGACACGACAGACCTGTCTCTGGTTCTACTACAGTGCCTGAGGTCACGCTCATGTCTCAGTGTCTACCATGTCTGGTGGGAAGAATGTTGTGTAGAAGAAAAACCTCAAACATGGATGTGATGTAGACGAGCCCTGAGTCTGTCCGGGTCAGGCAGCTGCACTTCTTCTCCCTCTACTGAGGCAGACTGGAGCGACAGTGAATCACTATCACCTCTAGAGGAACAAGTGGTATTACAAAACATGAGACCTAAAGTTGTTGGTTATGTCTTCTAGGTGCATCTTATACACAGCTTACACACACACTGCACCGCAACTTTACAAGCGTTCAGTTTAAGTATAATCTAAGAGATGCAGTTTATAAAAAAAAAAAGTTTTAATCATGTCAACTGTTGCCTACATGGAGATGAGATCAAAAGCGACTTCCCACAGTTTTGTGTGTATGTATTGGAGGATTTATTACTGTTTTCATCACTTTCTGTCAAAGCTGCATGACACGTCAGTAAGAGTGTTGATGTGTGTCATATTGAATGAGAGGGAACAATATCAAAGTTTAGGCCAAACACACAATTAAGACAGAGAAAATCTTTTGAAAGGTTTTCCAGTCCTTTGTCCACCTCATATTAATGTTGATCTACCTGTCGTTGTCTGTATGCTAAGTGGTCAGCAAACCTTCTACTCAGTGTCAGTGACATCCTGTTTAAAGGTTAAAGCCCTCTAAATAGTGAGGCTTATATATTCTGTTTGAGTGACAGCTTCGAATGGACCATCCTCCTTTAGTCCAAACGCATCAGTGACATTCAGTGCTGAAGCAGTAGAGTGGGTGTTAAATGTCAATCATTTAACGTTACAAACCACCCAGCTAAGATGAGTAGCTGTTTCCAGGTATGTCAGGCTGTTATTTCTAAGTTTAAAGTCAGTGAATATGAGATATGTCTGCCAGATAGCCTCAGTCTAATTCAACTCCAAAAGTCATCAGCGGACTGTACACACTAACTACAGGAAAATGTGTGTTCTTGTTGTTGTGAGTCTTGTAGTCTATCATCTATCTGTTCTGATGATTTACTCACCCGAGGGATTAGTGTGATGTGAGGACACAGCTTTACAACAAGATCCAATGGAACAGGCAAAACACAAGCAGTCAGAAAATCAGATTTGGCCAGAATATCAAATCCAATTATTTAGCAGTGAAGCTGAAAGTGGCACACAAATCTAAACTCTAATTAATAACTGCACTTGGAAACAGCATGTGTGCACAGATGGACCAAAGTCTAGTTCAGGTGGAGAAAAATTGCACTGCTGACATTAAAAGAAAACTCCACATAAAGTGTCAGTGAGCGTCCGGAACAGCTTAAAGTACTCCTTGTCTTAGATTCCACTAGTCTCTGGGACTGAACATCGTTCTTCCCAAAAGATACCCCCTCCTTTAGTGTTTTGATGATCGAGGTGGAGACGGCTGTCTAAATTTATCTCTCTTCCGTTGTGTTCAGAACAGGGACTGTAAAGCCCAACAGAGTATGTATCTTCTGCACTCTTGCAAATCAAATCAAATCAAGTTTATTTATATAGCCCAATATCACAAATTATACATTTGTCTCAGTGGGCTTTACAGACTGTACAGGATACGACACCCTCTGTCCTTAGACCCTCGCAGCACAAGGAAAAACTCCCTAAAAGATACTCCAGAATTAGAGGGGGAAATATGGAAGAAACCTCAGGGAGAGACTGAGGAGGATCCCTCTCCCTGGACGGACAGTAATAGATGACGTGTGTACAGAAACATAATAAAATTAAATGGTAAATGGACTGCATTTATAAAGTGCTTTTCCAATATCTCAAAGCGCTTTACAACACATGTCAGCATTTACCCATTCACACACAGGCAGAGGCTACCATACAAGGTGCCACATGTTCATCCGTAGTGTGAAACATTTACACACTCACACGCCGTTGGCCCTCTTGGTTGAAATCGGGTCTAAGAGACGAAATTGTTGAATTTAGTTGGTTAAAATCGATCAGAGTAAAGCAGTCTAGATATATTTCAGGTGTTACAGTTGTTTTTAAGGTTCCTGTATTTGAAGCTAAATCATTACCAATTGAGGAGAGGACATTTATTTGATTAATTTGGTCTCTAATAATTAGAATTTTATCGTTAAAGAAGCTCATGAAGTCGTCACTACGACTTTACCTGATAAATTAAAGGTTGTACTGTATATGATTCACATATAATAAGATGCATCTGCTATGTTTCTACACTCATTTGTACATCTTTTTCCATTTATTTGTCACCATTCTGTTCATGTAACGTACTCCACTCCCTGACATGCATATCCCCCAGGCATTATATGTAAGCTCTCATAATATTAACTTTGTGATGCCTATAATGTCCATGTTCTTTGATTATATTTGAAAAAATAGTTTGTGATGTCATATTGGATTCCATGAGAGTTGTTTCCAATATTTTGTCCATCTCCATCCATGCATTGAGTTGGTAACAGTTTAGTCAGCAAGCTCCAGCACTCTTTACCCTCTGCATGCTTATATCTTCTCAGAGTCACAGTAACTCCAGACGGCATCTTATGGATCCACAACATCAGCAGGGCAGATGAAGGGAAATACACCTGCTTTGCTGAAAACTATTTGGGCAAAGCCAACAGCACCGGACACCTGTCTGTCAGAGGTACACACCCACAACCACACGCACACACACATACACACACACACACACACACACACACACACACACACACACACACACACTGAAGCACACTATGCAATGTCAATCATCTGGAAAGGGCAATAAAGCATAAACTAAAGCTGGGAAATGAGAGAAAAGACGTGGGAGAGATTGATCTTCATTGTTAGACACTTATTTTCATATACTGTTATTTATTTGGGTTGTGGTAGTCTAGTGGTCTCGTGGGCAGGCTTTCAAATGGAACACCGGAAGGTTGTGAGCTTAATACCAGGCTGCCACCATTGAGCCCTGAGCAAAGCACCTAATCCTTAGCTGCTCCAGAGGACTGTCCCTGTAGATAGTTCACTGTAAGTCACTCTGGATAAGAGCATCTGCTAAATGACCGGTAATGTAAAAGAAAAATGTGATATTCCCAATACTTTGCACTTTGATATGGAATTGTTCAATATTTGTGATTTAAACTTGGCTGTCATCCTTTAAAAACTGTTGAAAACTATACCAATCTAAGACGAGTGATGATTATATCTCCCCTATTGCAATATTTTGAGATAAAAACAAAATTTTGGTTCTTCAATGTGTGTCACACCATAGGACATTATGTCACACTAAAGGACAGAAATGGTAGTTATTCCATTAAAGAGAAAGTGAGAGGTATTACATTAAAGTAGTTTTATTTACCTTTGGATTTGTCAATATAAGACAATATAATAATAATAATAATAATAATAATAATAATAATAATAATATATTTTTGTTGCAAACAATGTTAACCATGTTTTTTTTTACAAAACAAAAAATTAAAATAATATTTTAAGAATAATTCCTCCTGTATCCTTTTTGGCATCAAGTTATTATTAAAGGTTTCACTCTCCCCACAGCCTTAATAATAGTAATACATTCAATTTATGTAGCGCTTTTCTAGATACACACAGACACTTTACAATTTAGAAACATTCCATACAAGCATAAAGACAGACATACTGTATATACACATTTGTACACACAAGATTCAAACAAAAGACAAAACAGAACAAAAAAAAAAAACTGAACAGAGAGCAGTGAAAACTAGTGGAGTCATGAGATGGGGAGAAGGAGTTTAGCAGGAAAAAGCAATCTAGAAGAGGTTTTAAGGGCTTGTCTGAAGGAAGGTAGGGTGTTTGACTGTCTGATATGGTTGAGGAGGGCATTCCAGAGGAAGGATGCAGCAACTGAGAAGTCCCCGTCACCCCGGGTCCGGAACATGGTCCTGGTGGTCTTTAGGGTGTTTGCATCGGCCGGACCTGAGGCAACACGTAGGGATGTGGAGGAGGAGGAGGTCAGAGAGGTAGGGACGGGCCAGGTTGCTTAAGGCTTTGTAGGTGGTGAATAATATGTTCAAGTCAATCCTGTATTTAACCAGGAGCCAGTTGAGGTTGTGATGTGGTCTCGGCGGCGGGTGGAGGTGAGCAGGTGGGCAGCGGAGTTCTGGACGTATAGAAGTTTATTTGTGATTGTTAGGTGAGCTGTAGAGGATGCTATTGCAGTCTGGAAGTGATGAGGGCATGGAGTGTTTCGGCAGCGGTAAAGGACAAGGAGGGTCGGAGGCAGGCGATGTTCCTGAGGTGGAAAAAAGCAGTTTTGGTGATGTGGTGACATGGGGGAGGAACGAGAGGGTGGGGTCGAGGATGATGTCGACATTGCGGACCTGGGTGGAGGGGCTGACGTTGGAGCCGTTGATGGTGAGTGAGAAGGACTGGGAGGAGCGGGTAAGGGAATTTGGACCAATGTTGAGTATTTGAGCATGGAACCCTGGGGGACACCATGAGTGACTGGGGCGGTGGAGGATGTTGTTTCTGGTGATGTGTTGATGTCTGTCAGAGAGATATGAAGTGAACCAGGAGAGGGTGGAAGCCGGAGTCTGCAGAGTATGTCGTTAGCCTTCTTTTCATGATGCCTGTTTGGATAATGCATAGACAATACATTACAATCTAAATTAAACAAATAAAAATAAAAATGTGTCTCCTGAAGGTTTAATCTTGGGGTTATGGCAAAGATTAGGTTCATAAACAACTTTTAGGTTACGGAAAAGAACGCGCATCAGGCACACAACACTGTGTGATACAAGACTTAAGGCACCGCCCCTGGTTGAAATACTAAGTTTTTAGGAGTCCCAAGCTAGCCTGCACAATACAAGGATGTTATCAACTTCACCTGTGATTTTCCTGCTAGAACATGCCAAACGGTCTGCTGTGAAAAAGGTCTATTGATGGGATGTGAAAATTAGCCTTATTATTTTATAGTCGCCTATCGGACCATACACTTTCTCTTTAATTTAGAGGATTTTCTACTTTCTTTCAAGATGTTGTTCTCATAGAGCCAAGAAAATTCACATCCCTGCAACTAGTTTTCATCTGAATTAGCTTTAATTATGTGCCCAAACCATACAGATGCCACTAAGATCACGCTGGCTCCTTCCAACGCTGACATCAATCAAGGGGAGAATGTGACACTGCAGTGTCACGCCTCCCATGACCCCACCATGGACCTGACCTTCACCTGGGCCCTCAACGGTGTCCTGCTGGACCTGGAGGTCTCTGCGGGGCCGTACCATCGGGTGGAGGGGGTGAGTCCTGTGAGCCATGGTGGAGAGAAGGTGGTTGGATTTGGGTGTAGGACTGGAAGCCCTGCAGAACAATTCTACTCCATGGAGGTTCAACATTACAGTGTTTGTTAAAATATTGGGTGGGTGGTTCTGTGAGGCATTGAGGGGAAGAGGATGTCATGTCATGAATAGTTGAGGCTGTGATGGACCCTCTTTAGTTCCATTCAGGCTTCAAAACATCAAACAGCAAATAAGACATGGTCAACCATTAGCAGAATCCACCTAAGCATTGAGGTTGTTACTTTTAGTAATTCTCATGTTTACAGGTTGTCTTTCTGGCTTTACTGAAAAGGATAAACACAGTCTTGTTGTTTTTTGGTGATTTTATGTTTCCATTGGACTTTTACTCTTTCCACCAAACTCTGAAAATTTAAGCTGTGTTTGCTCTGAAAGCAAGTTTATCAGGTTTCCTTAAAGGTGGATATTATATTACTTTTCTGATTTTCATAATTTTGCTCAGACCAGTACAAAGATTTGTCGTAATTGACGAGATGTACAGTAGTGTGTTTAAAGCTAAGGGATCGATTCACCGCTCGTAACGTGCCGATCTAAAGATAAGGCTGGCGATAGTCCATATTTTTCTTATTGTCAACAAATCCCATTAAAAGACCAAGACAAACAATGTGTTACAGCATCTCTCATTGCTTTCTGATTTCCCTACACTGTCTTTTGCTCTCAATAGAGGTAAATAGTTCATTTGTTTGGGACTATTTATGTGGCTCTAGTGTGTGGGATTGAGTCAAAATAAAGTACAGTGTGTGTGTTCATGGTGATGAAGGAACATGTCACCCAGTGCAACAGTGAGGCTCATGACGAGTTTTTAACAACAATGGAGCTCTATGGCACAGAGGAAGAAGATAAATATCAGGCTGTGATACACACACAATACTTGTTAGTAGATACATCTATTGTTAGTTTGGGGCCTTTTTACAATTGAGGATCTGGTGTTAAAGATCTGTTCCATTGTTTACTGAACAATCAATCAATTTATTTATATAGCTTGCTATCACAAATGACACATTTGTCTCAGGGGGCTTTACAGCCTGTACAGGATACGACACCCTCTGTCCTTAGACCCTCGCACCGCACAAGGAAAAACTCCCTGAAAGATACCCCACAATTAGAGGGGGAAATATGGAAGAAACCTCAGGGAGAGACTGAGGAGGATCCCTCTCCCTGGACGGACAGTAATAGATGACGTGTGTACAGAAACATAATAAAATTAAATGGTAAATGGACTGCATTTATAAAGTGCTTTTCCAATATCTCAAAGCGCTTTACAACACATGTCAGCATTTACCCATTCACACACAGGCAGAGGCTACCATACAAGGTGCCACATGTTCATCCGTAGTGTGAAACATTTACACACTCACACGCCGTTGGCCCTCTTGGTTCAGTATCTTGCCCAAAGACACTACGACATGTTGCTCAGGATTGAACCGCTGACCCTCCGACCAGTGGATGACCACTCCACCTCCTGAGACACAGCTGCCCGTAAACAATCCATATGACAAAAACAGCTCTACATTTCCATCAAAGTCCAATTAAAACTTGGTACAGAGGCTGCTCTGATCTACTGGTTTTACTTGTTCATTAATCTGCTCTCAGCATTTTCTTACCCAGTCAGACTAAATTGACCACGCCACTATGTGCAAGATATTTTCCAACTATAATTAATTAATTCAGGACAGCAGGTTTCATGGTACCTGATCACAGAGCCTGGCAGAAATGAGCTCCTAAATGAGATTCTTTTCCCTGCTCCTTTATGTTTAAATGTTTAATTAATGTGATATGATAAGACAGTGCTATTAGCTAGTTGCTGAAATGAGCTCCTGTAATCTTAGCTATGGTCTATAATGTTCTGCTGCAGCATGCAGCTCCTATTCAGTAATTTTTTTTCTGTCTGACATGGTGCTGAACTTATTGCTTTGTTCTCTCTATTGCTCGGTCTGTGCCCTTTCAGAAGGAAAACATTGGTGACCTGCTGATTGTGAATGCTCAGCTGAGTCAAGCAGGGATGTACACGTGCACAGCTCAGACTGTGGTGGACAGCGCTTCAGCTTCAGCCAAACTAGTGGTTCGAGGTGAGATGCCTTTCTCTCAAGGTCACTGCATTTACAGAAACATGAGAAAGAAAACCTTCAAGACAAATAAATGAACATCAAAGTAATACAGTCCTGCAGAACACAGGGAGAAAGGTTACAAACACAAGTCAGTGTGAAAGCATGTCCCACTCTTTCTAATGTGGATCCTATCTTTCTTTTATTTACTATCATATCAATGGCTCTTCTTTTAATACAGCATATTGATAGGTAAATATGTTGGTGAGCAGTTGTTTTAGAGCTTAGTTTGTACAGAACTCAGCCTTCCAGAATTGTGCTCACTGCTGACTGTGAGTCATATACACATCTGAATCCTTTAGCACTGATAAACTCCTGTTACTTTAGTTCATAGGTACACACTGAGATATTAATCATTTCATTTACTTAGTAACAATTGTGTGTTGTGTCCAGGGCCCCCAGGACCTCCTGGAGGTTTACTGGTGAAGAACGTCGCTGAGGCGTCAGTGGAGCTCAGGTGGAGTCGTGGCTATGATAACCACAGTCCCATTGGCAAATATGTCATCATGGGCCGGTCATCGCTCTCATCAGAGTGGAAGAAGATGAGGACAGGTTGTGTGTGTGTTGTTGCGTGTATGTGTGTGTGTGTGTGTAGAACTGAAACATTCTTGTGATCAATAGAAAATGTATCAACTTCCGACTGTGTAATACCAAACATTTACTGATTACACCTTTTTAAATGTGACGTCTTAGTCAGACTTCAAAAGTCATTTTTAAAATAATTTTTGTGTTTTTTTTAATAGAAATGTATCATTATTTTTGATATTTTGTAGACTAAATTAGTGCTGGAAGATATGGCCGAAATCTTCTATACCAATATAGGTCATTTAATACCTTGATAACGATATATATCACGTTTCAAGTGAATTTTTTTTTATTAAATTCAGCTATACACTGACTTTGTTTACGCACTGCATTACAGAGTAATCCGATTAAAAGAATAATTTGATATAACTACACTGGGATACTCCCAAAGGCAGAATGATTGGGTATAGGCATGCACAAGTTGATAAGCTAATTGAATTAAATAAAAATATTGACAATAAAGCTGAATGAATGAATGATGGTAATGTAAAGTGTGATGTAATGACAAAACCACAATCTTTAAATAATATTCCCTCAAAAATATTTCACATCAGATTTTCTGATCAATTGGAGTTAATATGTGCTTGTTATTATCAGTTTAGGCAACATAATTGTAAATCACAATATCCCGATATATCATCATTATATGATTTCATTGAATGACAAAATGAATAAATAATAAATTATCAAATCGAATTATCGCCCAGCCCTAGACTAAATGGATAAGGGACAAAAACTGAGATTGAGATTTAATATTGATGCTTCACATATCTTTCCATGAGAATAACACACGTCTCTTTACTGTACACCAGATCCGGTGAACATCGAGGGGAATGCAGAGTCTGCTCGTGTGATGGGGCTAATGGCCTGGATGGATTATGAGTTCCAGGTCATCGCCAGCAACATCCTGGGTAACGGAGAGGCCAGCATGCCATCACACACCATCCGCACACAGCAAGCAGGTGAGGGGCCACAGGTCGCATCCTGTACTCCTTTAAAACTTCTTCTTCTTCTTCTTCTTCTTCTTCTTCTTCTTCTTCTTCTTCT
>CALSCE010010661.1:371996-411672 GCA_943593645.1 Bovichtus variegatus
ACACATATTTATGTTTCCATTCTTGAACTCTACATCTTGTTAAACTGACTTGTTACAAATTGCCTCTTGCTCTCTCACGCAGGAACTGGTATGATGGTGCAGAACGAGGCCTCATCCACACTGTCCAGTCTCCTCCTCACTGGATTGCTTCTACTCACTCTTGTGTCATTGTCAGGCCTTTGATCTGGGGACTAAAGCTGTCCTTAATTCAGCCTGTGTTTTGGGTGGGGGTGGGTTCCGGTGGTCGGGGAAAGTTGTAGAACTGCAGGGAATAGATGGGTGGGAGAGGAAGGAGGAGTTTAAACATCTTTAAATAATAAAAGCAAAGAGGGTCTTTAAAAAAAAAAAAAGAAAAAAAAAGAAGTCTGGATGTGTTGAAAGGCTTGTAGGAGCAGAGCCACCCTGTCTGCTTGTGTGTTTGTGTACTGGTGTCAGTTGAACCATGCCTTACAGGGACCATCTGTGGCTGAAACGTCTCATACACGTGTCCTCTGAACTGTAGCCGACGAGACACAGACTTTAGGTGTAAATTACTCATGATGTATATAACTTGTGTACATACAGTACAGGCTTACATGTTCACTCTGAGAGCAACTTGACTGATAAGTCTCTGTATTCTGACCGGTTGTGGGTGGTGTAAGGAATTGAAAAGGTCTGCATCTAAAATATTATGAACCGCTCCTCACTGCTTGGTATGAAGGATACTGTCATGATTGTATGGTTACTGTTCCCTGCATCCTGAAAAGCCTGGAAATTCATAAAGCAGCATCAGTGTTAGTGCAGCCACAAAGTAGTGTATACAGTTAACCATATCAAATCAGGTGTGCTGTCTAAAGACGGAAAAAAAGAAAGAAGGCACCATCACACTGAATAGATGCTCCCAAAACAGACTTTTTGAATACAGCTACAAGGTTTTGACATTAGGTGTTTATCAGGTAATACTGTGAACATCAAGCCCCATCAACATCAAAGTGTTAAAAACTCAAATATAGAACTTTCATATCAAACAGTAGAACATTTGAATACTTCACTTTGGGATGTATTGATATGATGAATATAAAAAGTCCATCTCATTGAGAAGATTTGGACACATGTTACAACAGTGGTAACCAGAAATGAAAGCTTTACTTAACAAAAAAAATAAACGTCAGAACACAACAAACGAGATGATATACTGTCGAGTGTTCCCTGCTCGCAGTGTGAACACAGACACAGAGTCGCTCGCTGAAGCACTGAAGAACATTTTATTATTGACCTTCAGCTCCTCCTAATGTCTGTTTGCTTGTTTGTGTTTTTTTCTCAGCTGTAATTATAGGAAGCTACAGAAATATGTCACCGGTTGTTTACATTTTCTATTTTTTACGTCTCATTTTCGGGGGAAGCTAAATTTATCTTTTTTGTTTGTTTACAATAGTCGTGCCTGCATTGTTTGAATGATTCTGAAAACAATGTTAAAATGCTCTGTTTAGGGGTTTATTGCAGCTGCCTTTATGCTGGTAGGTTGACTTCAAATGCCCAGGTCAGCAGGCATGAGTCACTGCTAGAGATGAAAGAGTTGCTCACCAAAGTTATCAGAGAGGACAATTCACAGTGTCGTATATCGTTCTCATTGTATTCCTGTCAGCATCTATCAGCACTTATGTAACATGTCAGGTTCACTACAGTTTACAGGAAGGATGTGTCTCATTCTTACAGTGTTCTTTTGTCCACACTTATCCTGTCCAGGTCAGGTCTGGTCAGCACGTAAAGACAAGCGCTTTCAACTTCTGTCTTCTGTTGCCTTAATGTTTTGGTTGATTTTCTCAGAATAGCTTAATACTCGTAAGGTTAAAGGGTGATGCTTTGGCTTTAGATTGTCATCAACTGGAATACATGGTTTGGGTTTTCTTTACCTGTGCCAACAAAAAACAGCCCAGCCTTTTAATTTATTTATTACTTTATGTTCTATAATAACCAGTATTTTTTTTTTGTTTCCATTAGCTCAATCCATCTTAAATATTAACAAAGTACAGCATAATGACCTTTTTTTTTTCTTACTATCTTTCAGCCACATCTCGTAGTTTTCAATACAGTGCAAGTAGTTGCTCAAACTCTGAAAAAAACTGGTAAGAGTTTATGGTCAACGGCTCCAAAGCCAAAGCCGCAGGAGCTGGTGAACCGCCGAAGGACTCATCCTTAACATACAGATTCACACGTTGTTTTTCAGATCTGCATGGATGTGTTTTTCATACAAGATGCCGAAATCATTGTGTGAACAAGCTTGTACATTAAATTGGAAGGTTCTCTGTTTCTCGCTAACTCTGGATGGGACACTCAAAGGAACCAACCAGAAGCTTCCTGTGTTACCTCAGTATTACATCTTATACTTTACAAATTGTTGAACGATAGATTACTCCATTGATGTGCATGTATATTATGTTTGCTATATCCTTTAATTTAAATTAGTTTGGGCACAGAAAAACTATGTATGGGGGCAAACTAGGAAATGTCATTTTCTATGAACACTGGGAAGCAAAATATCACAAATGTCAAAACATGTACACCCTGAATTTCTCTTTGTAGACTATTAGCTGTAGACAAGCATTATTATTATAGCTTACATGATCTTCATTTGTGAAAACTCAAGTTTAAATCTGCATTAGACCAATATTCAAGTACTGATATTTGTGGTCAGCACGGTCCACCTCTGCCCCTACAATCTGGTCTAAATGGTCTAAATACCGATTCTACGTTTGCTGTCTGCTACAGTGCTGACTTATTGGTGTCAGCCTTCAAAAACTAAATTGGTCTAAACCTGGATTTCACTCACAATGCTGAGCCTCACACGGCTGCTTCATCTCTGCACTAGTCCAGAAGCTTTGAGAACCCTATTATGTCCTGGTTTTCGTGTTTTTCATTTTACTCTGTACAAAGTGTTTTCTCAATTCCTTTAGTATTCATTGAAGAGCCATAAAGTAATTTCACCACCACCCAGTCACTGAATGTTGGACTGACTGGTCTCATCACTCACTTGAGGTGGTAACAGTGAGTCTGTGTTTCATACGGCTCCGCTGAATGCTTTGGATATTGTTGCCTTTGGGCCTTTTCAAAATTGTGATTGAATGAAAATGTGAGGGAGGGGGCTACCTGTAAATATGACTTCAAATAAACATCTTGGGATTGTATTTGAGTAATGTGTGTATTCACTATGTGGTGTATGGCCTGGCAAAACACAATGTTCATATTGATTATCATAGAGGAAGTACATCCCTTTAGGAGGGAGCCTGAGGGAGGCTGGAAGGGGCCTCTCCACTTCTCAATAGAGAATAGGATATCTGTTTTTAATTAATAACATGTGGGTTTGCCCACATTTGGTCATCCATACATTGACCTCAGATGACCTGCTAGGGGGTGAGGTGGTCTCTGTGCCCTATAAATGACAGGGACAGAGTGATGTAGGGGGAGGGTTCATTTTGGCTTGGAATCCTCACATCGCCTGTTTTTGGTGTTTGATGCTGTGCTACTTGTAATAAACTTTTTATATACAACGGAGCCGGTGTCAGCAGAGATTCCTTCATCATCATCACAACATCACGACGAAAGAAACCACAACTACATTCACAGTTGTGTTTATTGATTAAATTTCCACATACAGTAGATCGTAGACGGTCACGTTGATGTTTTACTGTGGGGGTGACGCGAGAGGAGAGATCATCTGGTTACACTGTAACCTTGGTTCTCCATTACTCCGTTACATATTCCATATGTATGGTGAATGACCCCCCTGCTGTCAGGGTAAACCCTGTGGTTTACCTATAAAACCCCTCTGCTGGCGTGGAATCAGTGATAGTTTATAGTCTCTTCACCCAGAGAACCCAGGTTACTATGTAACCAAACGTTCTCTATCATATGAAGACTATCACTCCACTCCGGTACATCTGTAGCAGCCCACAAGCCCAGTTCACAAAACAACAAGTAACAAACTAACTATTCACAAGTATTTACATAGCAAACCAGGGCAAGGCTTAAGGTTCGTCTGCAGGAGAACACATACCTTGTTAAGGATCAAAGCCTTGTTCAAAGGTCAAGGGATCACCAAAGTTATTAGCTATCATAATCTGAAGACCATAAATATCCACAACAAATGTCATGGCGAGTTTACCTGTATAAACGCAACACTTGTTTTTGCTCCTACGTTTCAGGTTCCAAGACTTTTTCTGTGCATATAAAAGACTTAATCTTGCTCACAAATGTGTTTAAACAGACAGGTGTGGCATATCAAGATATTGATTAAACAGCAGGATTATTCCACAGGTGTGCCTTGAACTGGTCACAATAAAGGCTAACCCAAAATATTCAGTCCATGTCTGATGGTACCACCGTTTGCCCCGCGTAGTGCAACAAAGTGCCACACTCCATCGATGGGGAGCAGTGTTGAGTTGTTCATTCAAGTCGGTTACAATGACAAACGGCTGTCAGGTGAAGATGTGGAGGTCCTGGGCCAACGTGGTTACACTTGTAGTGATAAATTCACGGTAACAACATTTATGGTAACGAAACGGTTCTACAGTTCACAGGCGGCAGCTCTGGTGGACACTCCCGCTGTCAGCATGCCGATGGCACGCTCCCTCAACGCTGTGATAAAACTGCACATTTTAGACTGGCCTTTTATTGTGACTAGCTTTAGGCACACCTGTGTAATAATCACGCTTTTTAATCAGCATCTGGAGATGCCACACATATTGTTTCTTGGGAAATGAGAAGTGCTCACTAACACGGATGTAAACACATTTGTGACCAACATATGAGAGAAGCCTTTAGTGTGTCTTACAAAAAGATCTTTCAATTCAGCTCATGTAAAATTGGAGCAAAAACAAAAGTGTTGTGCTCGTGTTTTTAACAATATTTACAGCTGAAAGTAAAAGGAGAAGAAATTGTGGATAGTAGTGAGAAATATCAAGAAAGATCTAAGGAAAAAAAAAAAGGCTTGTGTTGTAAAAAAGCGCTTTGAGTGGTGGCAAAGAATAGAAAAGCGCTCTATACATGCAGTCCGTTTATTATTTTCCAAATTGAAAAGGAGACATGTGTTTTTAAAATAAGCTGCACTGGAACTAATTGATAATCAACAGAAGCTGCATTGATTGCACATTTTATGCCATAAATCTTGTCACAGGTTGCTTCTCTCCAAACACAACCCAGATGACTTGTGTGGGTTGGTGATTATTTTGGTGGCTAAAAAAGATGCAACCCTTTTGATAGCAGTTTCCCCTGCTTCCAGTCTCTGTATTAAACTAATACTAATAATACATTTGACTTGTTTAGCGCTTTTCTAGAAACTCAAAGATGCTTTAATACATCCTAGGTTTAATACATCCTGGACATCTTTCTATAGTGGATCCACAAAGATGACTTTGATATCAAACAACTCATCTGACCGTGTGTAAGATAGCACATAGGGATTGTCCTGACCCCAAAGCTGGTATTTATCTCAGGATACAAACCAGATCCCCAGCAGAAAGCTGCAGGCTCATTTTTATGTTCCAGGTACATTTAGTGGCTACATCTATCACCTGTTTCACTGACCTACCTATCACCTATTTATCACCTTTACTATTTCATTAGCACTGATCATTATTAACTATCCCTTATTCTTGCAGATGTGCACTGATTACGTGTATCACAATAGTAGCTGTTATGTAGAAATTGAACTGATAGCTCATTTCCCAGGAGGTCTAATTTTTACATGTCTTACCTGGAAGTGGGGGTGTTATGCACGTCAGCCAGACTGCCATCACCCTGAGCCCTTATCAGCTGCACTTTGCTACCATGCAGCTATTAGTCATTAATGAGTGAAATATAAATATCTGACCCGACTCCACCGAGCTCTGGACTCTGCTTCTGTTTCTCTTGAAGAAAGGTAATGAGATCATCAACATGTTTGGATGTGTGTCGTTTAGCTGCAAGTTGCCTCATGTGCAAATATAAAATATTCTATTTAAAAAGGGGACAAATGGTTACATTGTACTGTAATTATTAGTAGCTGCATGTAGGATAATTTTTTTTGAATAACCAATAAATTGTTTAACGAATAAAATATTAAAGGATTGTGTCAAACATCCATCAAAATACATCTGACTAAAGTGATGTCTTTGCTTATTTTGTCTGAGAAAAAACCTTGAGTATGTAAATGTTGAAATGTAGAAAGGAAATGAGCAAAGCGGCCATGAGTTAACATACTAATTGTTTCAGCAGTAGATGCATGATATATGTATTTTATCATCATGTCATGTTACTGTTTTATGATCATTCAGAGGTTTACTGCTGCAGCAGAACACTGGTTGGATCTTTAGAGAACACAATGGCGAGACTCCTCACAGGTAAATACCATGATCTCCTTCAATGTTTTACATGATATACCAGTTATGTACACGCAGAGACACTCACATACATATACAGTATACCAAGATGTCAATAACTATAGTATACATTGTTTAAAATCTTCAGGAGAGAGAAGAAGCTGGGAGCTTATACAAATATATCTCCTCATTTATTTATTCCTTCATGTATTCAGTGATTCATTCATTCAGTCACACATTCACTAGATGACCTGGAGCATAAGTGAAGCAAGTACAAGTAGTTAAAACTAAGCATGAAATTGAAAATTTATTCTGTAATCACAATTCTAACCATTTTGAACATTTAGCACAACTGTACTTGTTTTTGAAAAACATATATCAGTCAGCTCAGTATTTTATTTTTTAACCATAAATAACCTTATTTATCTCATGTTTAACAAATGTGAAATGTGTCCGTGCTACTCTGTTATAATATGTTATAATATGACATCACTCTAGAATTTAATTAAGTAATATCCTACATCCTACTTTGCACTCTCAGTAACAAAGACATTGAACTAGTCCGATATTGTTTAAAATGACCAGGTGAATATATACATTTTTCTTGCAGCTACCTTAATTGTTGGTTGTTGTTTTGCACCCCAGCTCCCGTCTTTTATGCCAAAGTCTCACATCTTCTCTCTTCCTGTTTTCTCTGTTCAATTGCAGCTCTGGGCGTTCTGCTCATTTTTCACATCGGTAAGCATTAGATTTGTACAGCATTGACTCTTCTTCACACTAGTATGATTAAAGTTTCAGAACAAACACAGGTTCACAGAAAGTCTAATTTCTGCTATCCTGCTGTCTTCCCTCAGCCACCTCCAATAAACTGGTGTGCCACATGACCAACTGGGCCCAGTACAGGCCCAGCAATGCCAAATTCACCGCAGACAACATCGATCCTTTCCTGTGCACACACGTCATCTACACTATGGCCACGATTAACAGCTTCAACCAGATCAATCCCGTCGAGTGGAACGATGAGCAGCAGTTCAACAGGCTTAGCAGCCTCAAGAATGTGTGAGTTAATATGTCTTAAATATCCATTTTCAGACCAAAACAAGAACAACATTCAGTGTTTCTTCCAGAGCTGTACTCTTCTCTGGGTGGAAAGGATTTTAGAAAAGATATTTAGACCAGAACCATTTTCCTCATGGAATCCTCTTTTTAAATCCCACCAATGTAATGTCCATTGGAAAGATGTTGTTTAGTCAAATCTGGCATACATTCATGTTCTATTTTTAAAAGCATGGATGGATTTTCCAATTGATTATATAGAAATAAATTATACATCTCCAACCTCATTAATGCATTTTCATAAGAAAAGGATAAAACCTCATGTGACCCCTTCTGCTTAATAATTTCCTCAACTTCAGGACTCGGACCCTCCTGTCCTGTCATTAGACCATCGTGAGGCCGGGCCTGACATTACCATTGCTTTGGTTCCAGTGTAGAGTGAACTCTGTGTTCAGTTGACAGACATACATTTGCAAAATATTTTTTTAATCTCTTTTTAGGATTTTATAGGTGTTCATTAAGGAAGTAGTAGATACAAAATGTTTTACTTTATAGGCTGAAGTGCATAAGAACTTCAATCTGCACAACAATGCGGCTGCGGCTCAGGAGGTGGAGTTGGTGCAGTCAGCATGTTGAAGTGTCCTTGGGCAAGATACTGAACCCCAAATTTCTCCCGATGGCCAACGGTGTGTGAGTGTGTGAGTGTGTGAGTGTGTGTGAATGGTTATCACTGATGAGCATGTGGCACCTTGTACAGTAGCCTCTGACTCTGTATGAATGTGTGTGAATGGGTGAATGCTGACGTGTTGTAAAGCGCTTTGAGTGATCGCAAAGATTGGAAAAGCGCTATATAAATGTAGTCCATTTACAATCTACAACACTGACTTTGCAACATCCACTCTCACATTGTTCCTGGTTTTATGTTGCACAGGTTGGACCCGTTTCAAGTTTAAGTTCAAATGTATTTACGGTCCACATTTCATACAAACGTATTTCAAAATCTTTAACCACACTAGCACTAGCAGACAACAGGCAGACTGTACCATCTCTGCAACGTCAAACCCTAAAAGCGCATTGTGTGTCCAACCTCAGCGAGATCCTTATTCAGCCCAGGACCAAATGATCTGGCTGGTCCAACAGGCTAACAAGATAACAAGCATGTCAGAAATTAACATGCAGTAAGGTTTCTTAAAACCTTGTGCACTGTGCAGCCAACCAAAAACACTTCAAAAAGAAATACAGTTATATCTTCAAGTGTGAGTTGTAACAAAGACAGCAGCATTATTGATCAGCTGAAATCTTCTAATGGTTGTGTGGCAAGTGCAGAAAATATCTGAATATTAAATGTTGGGCTAAACCAATGGGCTAGTGTAGTAAGAAGAGACGTCACTGTGATGTGTACAAAATGAACTGTAAACCAATACAAAAAAAGTGCAGTACTATCTATATCTATATCTATATAATCTATAGTATACAGTAATGTAAGTATTATGTGTGCAGTAGGGGCAGAACCAATAAATAATAAGTAGCCTAAAGTCGAGTCCTGATATGTAAGAGTATGTAATATGTCAAGTGTAAAATAAGTCATTATTTACAGCTGAATATGACCATAGTAAAATTACAATCAGAGTAAAATACTATGTAGAGGTAAGGTTTGTTGGAATCAGTTCCCGAGAGAAATGTCTGCAACAGAGAAGAGTCTAAGTCCTTTGTCTATTTTACTGTAACATGTCAGCCAACAACAATTCTCAATCTGCCAGGCCAAGTGGTGAGTAGAGTTATGTCATCGGTATAAGTTTGTGTTTATAATGACGTGATGATTTAGTTTTTCTCTCTCTCTGCTCTTAGTAATCCTGCACTGAAGACTCTGCTGTCTGTTGGAGGCACAGTCAATGGAATCAGCCCGTAAGTTCAAATATTACCCCAATCTTCCACAATATCTTCGACACATTCAACTCAGAGGTCAGACACCTTCATCTGCCGCTGTATCACCATAATGGCGGTTTCAGGATTTTATTATGCATCCCTCCAGATTCATCGCTATGGTTGCCAGGCCTGAGAGTCGTGCAGCCTTCATCAGGTCGGCCATCAGTTACCTGCGCACCCATAACTTTGACGGGCTGAACTTGGCCTGGGAATATCCTGGACACAACGGCAGCCCGTGGCAGGACAAGGAGAGGTTCACTCTGCTGGTCACGGTTAGCATGGACCTTGAATTAGTGGTGTATCCCACTGTTTAGCATTGGTGAATTTCAACCTGCTTTAAAGCCATTAGTGTTGGGCTCTAATGGTGTATGACTCTGATGACATAAGACGCAATTCTGCTGGAAAATGCTGCATTCCATGCAGCTTTCAGTCTATTAATCTCAGTCATCGTGCCTGATCCATATACATTGCTGTCTGCCACACAGTGGCTTTAAAGACTCACTACAGCCACAGCATCATTTTAAATTAAAACAAATCTATTCAGTTATATTTTTTGATACTTTGTTACAAACTAATGAACACGCTAACAAGACTAAGAGTCTACAACCAGGCTAAACACAGAGTACTGCTGAACCTGTTGGGAATGTCATTAGTTTTCCATGTATTTAGTCAAACTTCAGTATTGGACAAATCAAAACTTCTACCTGAGACCTTTGGAACAAAATGGAGGCCTGACCAACCGACCGACAGTCATTGCTATTCATAGAGCCGTGCCTCTATCAAGGCTTAAATCATGGTACATGCTATTAAATACAAAACATCTGAATCACTGTTTTTCCAGTCACTATAATGCTACCTTTGAGCCGATAAGCATTATTTTAAAAAATAATCAACTTAGTTGTAGTTTTTGATACTGTTTGACAAACTAATAAAAACAAAATTGAAATGCAATGCAAATGTTGATATCACACAATAAATGACTAAACAAACTAAATGCTGTAAAATTAATCATTCTTCTGCATCAAAACCTGTGGTGTTGGAGTAGAAGAGAGGCAGAAACATCAGATTTAGAGGATCTGAGGTGTGTTGTTGGTTCTGCCTGCAGGAGCTTTCGAAGGCCTTTGAGGACGATGCCAAGGACAACAGGAAGACTCAGCTGCTGCTGTCAGCCAACGTTGCTGCTTCCCGTCCCACCATCGATAGAGCCTACGAGGTCAAAAAGATTGCACCGTAAGTTTGACTTCAATGGACTCAGTGTATATTAATGCTCAGAAAAGTAAAGTATCTAAAACAGTACCATCAGTACGGTATCAGTGAATGACAGAGAGGGATTCCAGGACCTTGCTCAAGGCTCTGGTAGGAAATATGAGAATAATTGAACATGAGACAAGTATTCACTGGTGGGAAGACTGGGAGGTCATTGGACGTGTAACTCTGTTCATAGTCAGAAATAATTGGACTTTTACTGTTAATGTACTTTATACTATGTCTTTCACCAATGGTAAAACTTCCTCTACTGCTGATCTAAAAAGAATACCTTTTAAAATCAACAGTCACCTTGACTTCATCAATGTCATGACCTATGACTTCCATGGACACTGGGAGTCAGCTACTGGACACAACAGCCCACTGTACGGCAGCTCTGTGGACTCCGGCTCACATGTTCATCACAATATCGTAAGACGCACACAAAGACAGACATCTGCAAACTACTCTCTGCTCTTTGACATTATTCTCTGCATTAGTTTGACTCTATATTTAGTGTTTGTCTATTGTTTGTTTTAATTGTCCAAAATCCATTTCAAGAGGCTTTATCTTACTGATGACACCTACTTTTATGGTTGATTGGCTAAATATGGTTCTCAGAAAGCCTTTTCCACTTCAAGTTGCATTATCTGATTCTTTTTACCACTCGCAGGCAGAGGGTCTCACAAAAGTTCTTATAATGATCGTTAGATCAAGATCAGAAAGACACAGAGCACCATAAGCATACATTTAGAGTCATGTTTTTATTTAGCATTTGAATGTAAGACCAATATTCACTCCCCGATTAACTCTGGTTGTATCTGCTTTAACTCCTGAGGCAGAGTTGGTTATTATTCACAGTTGGCAAACTTTTTACGTTATAGGGGGGCATCTGATCCAATGCTAATATCAAAATATTGAGTTGAATTTCATGCTGTAGTATTCATCTCCTCTGTCCTTTTTTTTTTTTTTAGAACTCTTCTGTATCTTACTGGCTTGCTCTGGAAGCACCAGCTGAGAAGCTGCTGTTGGGCTTCCCCACCTACGGAAGAACCTACCGCCTTAGCAGCGCTGCTTCCGGCCTGGGAGCACCAGCTAACGGCCCCGCAGACGCCGGACCCTACACTCGCACTGCCGGCTTCTGGGCCTTCTATGAGGTACTTCATAGCTCAAACATTCATATAATGTTAGCTTGACTTTGTGCTGAAGGTCAATATTTCCCCTCATTACTGGACATCTTAAACCTCATTGCCACATACTGTATCTGTAATCAAAGACTAACTCAGAACACAATAATTATTGTGGTACTGCTGGTAGAAGTATTGGCATCTCTGCCTCTTATTATTAATTATGTTGAACTGAACCCCCCCGCCTGTGTTTTTTTATACCTAAACATATCTAAAATGTAACTCCACTCTAACAATATGACTCAACATCAACATGACTTGTGGTCATCTACAGAACTAAACAGATTCACAATTATAATTGTTAAGAGTTCGGTTATTTCTTATCAGTAAATATGGTACACTTTAATCTGTATTTTATCTGTCTTTTTATCTGTCTATAAACTCTGTTTATGTTTCTGTGTAACCAGGTCTGTGACTTCACCTCCAGTGCTACTGCTGAATGGATCCCTGAGCAGGAGGTTCCATACGCCACTTATGGGAGTTCCTGGGTGGGCTATGATGACGAGCGCAGCTATTCTTCCAAGGTAACAAAGCGTAAAGTTGTAAAGTGTTTGGCCCTCAAACAAGAGTAGAGTAGTCCTACTTCTCTATTCTTGGTCTGTTTGATAGACCCTGTAGCTGCTGCTGTTTAATCATCTTTGTTACTGATGTGGTCATCCTGTAGGTCCAGTGGATGACTGCCAACAACCTGGGAGGTGCTCATGTGTGGACTATGGACATGGATGACTTTGGGGGATCATTCTGCTCAGCTGGAGCTTATCCTCTCATCAACCACCTCAGGATTTCAATGGGTAAATACTGAAGCTGATCTCACTTGCATAGCTATCTCCGCTCACTGTGATGGCTTTTACTTTTTTATTTAAACGATTGATCGATAAATAGTGATCCCAGAAACCTGGAAACAATGTACAGCCTTCCTGTATTTGGTAAGTCTCTAATAAAAATGTAGGTTTGTGTTTCAGTTTTGGTGAAGTTTGTAGTCGGTTGGTTTAGCTTTTTTAAATCCGTTTATAACATTTCTTTCTCCTTGCCTGATTCTGCAGGTTTTCCCCCAAAGCCCACCACCACCCCTGCCCCCACCACCACCAGGGACCCCATTGCAAATTTCTGCCATGGACGACCCAATGGCCTGTATGAGAACACAGCTGATACGACTACCTACTTCCAGTGCTTTCAGGGAAACACCTACCTGCACCGCTGCCAGCCCGGCCTTATCTACTGGGATTCCTGCAAGTGCTGCAACTGGCCCTGAGTCACAGACTGAACTACAAACACACACCAAGCCCATGAATGTACAAGACATTTAACTCTGTTTGTGTGTCAGCTTGTACTGTATCTATACTGATTAACCTTATAGTGCTGTTTTCTCTTTGCAGCTCGGTTATTGCTTTCTTCAACTAAATAAAATAAACCTTTTCATTACATGACCTGATAAAGGACATTGCTGATTTACTTGTACTTTTCAGTCTTGTGTTTGACAAGAAAAAAATTAATTTTTCTATATTTTATAAATATTTTACTTTTTAAATGCAAGATTAAATAAATGTTATACTCTGTTTCCTGACATTAATCCTTAGTTCAATTACTCCAGTTTCAAGTGAAGGTTAAACACCCATCATTTGTGTGCACTCCACATTACATTTGTGTGCATTACACTATGAGGGGCTCCTAGGGACAATATTCAGAAATACCATTTACATACACACATCAAACACTCTCACACACAACTGAAATCAAATTCACTCACATACACATGTGAAACACTCTCATATACACATGTGTAACGCTCTCACGTACACTATCACTCGTCCAGTGGGAACTAGGTTCTATTCTGAACGCTCCAGCCCTCAAATTCGGAGACTCAGAAGCATTTGATGCCTTCGATCTGTCTATCCAGTTGCTCGTTGGCATGCTTAGAACTCTGGAAGGACAAAACGGATATGAGCTAAAATGTGGATCTCATGTTGACCAACTAAGCAAAATGCCTCCAAGCTACCACAATGGATTTGTGGAACATTGCCTGAACCGAGGCATTCTTCAGACAGGCACTGACCAAACCTACACTTACCTAACTTGGGGTCCTGGATACAGATGAAAACCCAGGCGAGGCTCATAGCAGGCAGAGCTGCAGCTCTTTACAATCATGAAGCTCCCAAGCCTATAAAGAAAGACCAACATGCAAAGTGATAACCAAGGCTCCCAAAGTTTTTTCTCCACGGTCCTTACATGAACCCAAGCCATACTGTCCTCGCTCCTTTATAGGGTACTTATCTTAATATTAAGAGGTGCTGTATGACCTTAACTGAGCAACAAAGCTGGACGTTTGGGGGAAGATGGGGTAATAGACTACATGTTACTGTGTAAAGTAGGCATACTTACAGTATAAGGTACAATATTGTACTTAAAGGGGACTTCAGAAGGTTGATGTGGATTGACACTGCTGTTACAGACTACTGTTCATTGTTGAGGACAGGAAGTGCAAAGTTATTTTAATGATATAGTTTCTACAGTAAATACAGCTGAACTGAAAAGCAGGAATTTTGGCAATATTATACAACAGGCTATAAGTCATAACCTAACTTTCAAACTATTCTAGCCTATCTTCAGACAATACACAGTTCTATTATCTCTGGCTTTTATACTTTCCAGCAAGCACAATTGGAAATTGAGTTTAGTTTCTTCAGCTCTTTAGTTTAATAGTTAAATCATAGAGGTTATTAAAGTTAAATAATACAATTAACATATATATACTCGCCTGTTGTATAATATATGTCTTCATATCTTCATATCTGTTAATGCTTGATCACTTAATCAAAAGAAAAGATAAGTTTACAATTTTTGATATATATTTGATAGGATGGGCTTGCAGTACTGACACTCAGCAGGTGTATATATCTTTAAAAGCAGATTTGATGGTAATATTTTTGCAAGTGAAATAAATAAGCATAGGCTATCTTAACTTGTTAAACACTAAATCAAATGACAAAAATTTTCTTTTTTGTACGTAATTAATATTTAGAAAACAGTGCTCTATTTGATACATATGAATCAAAATATTTACAATAATTAAAGATGTCCACATATCTGTAGAACCACAATTCTTGGACAAATTCAGCCTTAAAAGTAAAAAAAAAAAAAAACACATATTCAGATTACAAAACTAATTAGAAGACATCAAAAGAAGGTGCATTCTTGAGGTCTACAATAAAGTTGGATATATATATTGTATCCTCTTTAAATGTATAATGGTCTTGAATGATGATGATGATGATGATGCAATCACTGTAATAGATAAAAAATGTTTATGAATGAATAGAATGAACCTTGAACTTTGTATTCCAAATGATCTAGAATTCTGCACCTTGACCTTAAAAATAATTTACAGTGGCCGTGCATGATACTTACTTATCATATCAGCCCACCACTAAAACAAATTGCCTTAAGTAAATGTATCATCCAGTCGGGTCAAAATAGTTTTTAAGAAGAGAACTTTGTTCTTGGAAGATGGTTCATACCCTCACACTGCTAGTGTATATTTATACATTAGTGTTGCCATACTCGCCACCAACCAAGAGACCTTAAGAGAGCTGATGGCAATTCTAATTCTATCCAATGTTTTGTTCAAATTGATCTGTTATCAGGCTAATCACCAGCCAGGCCAGAAACATGATTATAAAATCTGTCCACAACCATATACAATACTATACTGGACTGGAGAATGTTTTTTATGAACAAATAAATATAGATACATATATGTTTGTCTCTGTGTCCTGTACTGCATACGGTTTCCATGCTCCATCCGTGTTATATGTAAAGGGTAGGGACCTGGTTATTTAAAAAAGTTTGTGTATGGTACAATAACAATGCTTGACTCACCTTGTACAAATTGACCATGGTGTGAATGTTGAGTTGGTTATTGATTAGTATAACTCTCTTATAAAAAAAGGACTTTAAAGTTATTTTGGTGTCTAGCTTAATGAATTGTATGCATAATATTGGAAATGTGACAATTTTTTTATGAAGTTAATCACCTACATAAAAAGGAGAGTGAGTTAATATACACTCAACAGTATAAAGTATGCCTTTGCATTGCCTGCAAAATGAAAAAGGGTCATGCCAAGGCAAAATCATTAAGTTCCATTTGATCTATCACTTTGTTGTTGAGTTATCAATATATATATATATATATATATATATATATATATATAGTTTTGGGCCGACAATCGGAGGGGAACTCCTTGGTTGGTACCGATGTTTGGCACAGATTATCATAATAATCTGTGCTGTATCATAATATAATGTGAGGGCTTTAGAGATCCAGTCTTCAATCTCACACACTGTTCCAGACTCATCAGCGACAATTATTTCAAACATTTTTGATATTTAGGAGGTTAAATCTTGAGGATTACGTCACTACTTTCATAGCGCGACCACAATAGCCAATGAGAGAGACAAGACAGAGCAGCTGATGGTGACAGCAAACATTCTGGCCCTTGAAGCTAATGTTAGCTAACATGCTACTGTTGACAGAATTAAACCTGACAGTTAAATCTCTCCAGTTCTCGCTGAAGAATAGATAACCCGTGTTGAGCGTGTTTCATTCAATTAAAAAATGTCATTGCACTCATCGTGACCTTTGAAGTGTGACATTTGCAGTCGCATTGCTTCTCCTCCTTGTCCTGTTCCTTTCTCATATTAGTCTAGATTGTTTTAATTAATGGTATCTAAGATGACGTGATCCTCTAGCTACTGACCTAGCTTCTCACAGATCTTGTTGTTCTTGCTTTGCACCTTTAGTTTTCAATGTATCAAGGGACTCTCTGTATCTCTGTGTGCCTTTTCTTATATCAGTTTCCCAGCCTGTCTTGAGTTTTAGACAGCTGCTGGCCGAGTTTATTCATCCACAGCAGCAAATACAGCACAGATATATTTTCCCTGTATCACCTCTTTCTTCCTTCTCTTTGTACCACACCTTATCTTCTGTATAAAATGAGATTTGGTGCTTCGCTCTAGACTGCTTGGCACTCTGCATCATTGTTCCTTCTTGCAAGAATAAAGAATTCAAAGACAACTAATTCATCAAGTATCTTTATTTCAGTGTAATATCTCACCATCTCTTATTTTAGTTTGCATCGGCTGAATTCCACTACAAACTGTGTCTCCATAAGCATGTTTTCGTCCAGACTCATTCAGCCTTCTACTTTTGTTTTTTCTCACTGCAAAGTATTACTACAGCAAGTTGTTGCACCACATCAGTCTCCATTTGGTTACATCTTATTCCCTGTGAGATCACATGAGGTGGTGCATTGCTCCCTCTGGCCCAATATTCCTAGGAATATCCTGTAGTATGAGATGCGCCATTATTTTCAAATCTTGTAGTGTGTGCATGTTTGAGATTAGAGAGAAGGACATTTTGGAAGTTTCTCCTTATGTGCATGATGCAACCCAATTTCAAAATAGGATTTTAAAACTCCTGTAGTCTGAGTGAAGTTATGGGATTTTTCCCTGGTTTCTCCAGAACTTTTGGTAGTTAAGGAAAACACAACCCACTATTTTCTACAAAAAGCAACACAGAAGACATGGGATATTTGTCTACACAAAAAGTCATTGACAAAAAGTCATTTTTGACCAAAATCAAGTAGGCTATACATGTATAATACCGTTATTAATGTGTAAAATAAAGTGTAAAAGCGAATGTGTAAAATAAAGTGTAAAAGCTAAGAGAAGATCTAAGGGGATATTGAGGTTCAAGAGGAGAAAATTAATGTTGATGCTGACAAGAGAGATGTACTACGAAGCAGGTTTGACAGAGCCAGGGTTTCTTTGCCAGTTTTCTAGTCGCTGTTCAATTATCAGCAACACTACCAACATACAACCTTGTAAAGAAAGTAATACAGTTTTTAAGCAATGCTGATTTAAACTAAACACACACAACAAAAAAAGGGGACAAAATAAAAGAGAAACACAGTAATGTACTACACATTTTTTTTACAATACACACTCCCCTTAAAATAACAATGATATAATACAGTATTTTTCTGATTCTGCATCACTGATTGCCTTGGCAAAAAATGCTGCATAGACTATACATAATACATCGTTTGTGTGCTACTTGCGCGGCTTCGTTCGGTTGCATTAATGTAACGTTATGGCTCAACAAGTGTGAATATATAACATATTCCCTCTGCTCATTGATTATTTCCTACAAAGTGACTCTATTTTCAAAGGAACTAGCTTGTGAAACTAGTTGGTCAATTTCAATCCAAATTCTGAACATAAACTGGTTTGGAGCAGGTTAGGTCTGCAGCATATATCGCCATGGCGATCTAGCCAGTTTAAAAGAGAACTCTTGCTTTAGGCTCAACATACTTTGTTGACCCACACATCTTCATAGTACAGCCCTCTGGGGCAACAACAGCATTGATAATAATCATCTTGTAGTATAGCATTCTTCAAAATCTGTGTTGTACAGTGCTAAGTCAGTAGTCACTTTTTCTGACTTGATCATCAACTTTCAAACAGCAAAAAGTTAAACATGACGAGGGAGCAATTTTTTAAACAGCTGCAGTTTAGATAAGTGTTTATGAGGCAGGAACTGCTTCTGCAGCAGTCAGTGATAAGAGATCTGACACAAGTTCTTTTATTCTCTCTTAAATGAACTCACTTCGAGACTTTGTGGCAGTTTACTATGGAACATACAACAGCATGTCAAATAGACTACAGTGTCACATCCATCATACGCAAATATGAGTTATATACCTCTGTTATCAATAGAAACATTAATCATTTGTTTGTGCTCCAATATGTTATCAGACATTTCCCAGGGGAAAGCTGCATCAAAGGAATAGCTCACTGTGAGCGGGTGCGTTCACACAGGGAAACGACAGAGGGAGAATGAAGAGAGGGAGCGTTCTTTGGGAGCGCAAAACAGTTTATTACAGGCGGCTCTGTCTCTGTCTCTGTCCCTGTCCCTGTCCCTGTCCCTGTCCCGGGCTCCGTCTCCGGCTCCGGCTCGTCCCGGCTCGTCCTGTCCTGTCCGGTCCGGTCCCGTCGCTCTCCGACATGAACCCAACATACTGCAAGACAGAACCAGGTCATCGGCGTGCTTTTATTGTGCGACTGATTACCTGATTCCGTCCAGCTGCCTGGCCTCCAGCTGAGCCACTCCCATCTCCTCCCCAGCAGCCGACCCAGCCACCACACCCCACTGCCACACTCACGTTTTGGGAAATTAGTTTATTTACTTTCTTTTATAAGAGAGAGATGAGAGGATCTTAATCTCATGTCTGTGAGTAAAGCATGAAGCTAGAGACATGAGGTGGTGAGCCTGTCTCAGCCTAAAGACAGGAAGCAGGGGTTAACATCTAGCCTGGCTCTGTTCTCTGTGAAAGCTCACTCATTAATACGTTGTATCTCGTTTGGTAATCAGTACATGAAGTACTCTGTTCAGAGAGCCGAAGAGGCTGCACAGAAATAGTGGAAACTGTTACTCCATCTAAAATCACAGTTGTTTATATTTTTGGCTAGCTGCATCCTGCTAGGCTATACATGTCCTGCCTCCAATGACAAATATGTTTATTAATGCACAAACATGAGGATAATATCAATCTCCTCATCTCTACAATGGGCCAAATATCTATTCAAAAAGAGCCGCTAGTAGTGATATAGTATACACAGACACACACACACACACACACACATATATATATATATATATATACACACACATATATACATATATACAGTATATGCTCACATATAAGTGTAATATATATATATATATATATATATCTGTATGTATATGTGTATATATATACTATATCACTACTAGCGACATATATATATATATATATATATACTGTATATATATACACACACATATAGGTATATATATAAATATGTCTGCCTGAGTGGCAACAAATATCCATTATAGCCCTAATGCTTTAAGAATCATTCCAAAAATGTACTAATTTCCTCTTGTTTGTAAATTGGGCCTTACACGTTTGTATGTCTCTTCATCTTCGTCCATTCAGTATTTATAGACAGTTACATGTAATGATGTGGTCTGCATAATAAATACTTTCTTATGTAAAAACTACACTGGTTCCATGTACCAGCCCAGTCTTAAATGATTCTGTATCAGTGACTTTTTCACATAATTATGTTTCAGTTGCAGTCTTTGCTAATGCACACAAACAACTGCATCAGCTCTTTGAGACCATCAGTAAAGAGTAGCAGTTGGTAGGGCAGACATGTGCAGCATGACTTACTCTTGGAACATTTCAAGCATTTGCTAAGAAATTAAAAAAACATAAAAACAAAGCTTGATTTTCGTTTGCCTACAGTGTTCAGGAGTCCACAGTAACACATTAGAAATATACTTATTTAAGTTTTGTGTTTTGCTGTTTTATAATTTCGGAGTAAAAGTCATGAACTAAATTGAGTCATATCGTCTACATAAATATTATTACATTACAGTTCATTTAGCTGACGCTTTTGTCTAAAGCAACTTACAATAAGTGTAAACAATCATGTGTCAAACAATCAGACGGGTTTTGTTTGTGGGGGATCTGGGTCCTGCTCGCAGTGAGGGAGTAGCAAGCAGATTGGCCGATGCCGAGCGAAGTTTGACCATGGCCTGGATGTAGGAAGGGGCTTATCCATTCACTGCACAGTAGGCCAGCACCAGAGTCTTGAAGCAGATTCAGGCAGCCACTGGTAACTAGTGAAGGGAGCGGAGGAACGGTGTAGTGTGGGAGAACTTGGGGAGATTGAAGACCAGTCGGGCTGCTGCATTCTGGATGAGCTGTAGAGGTCGGGTGGCACATGTAGAAAGTCCAGCCAGGAGGGATTTGCAGTAGTCAAGACGTGAGATAACAGGGCCTTGGAACGGAAGCATGGCATGGAGCATTTTATAAATTTCAAACATGTTGCATGTTAAGCCCTGAGAGGAATTTCACAGCCACTATGAGTTTGAAAGAGGTTGCTTTGTCATACGGTAAGCGCATCATTTCCGGTTAATCCTTCATTTCTGTGTTGTTGATAGCGTACTTAAGTTGCTCTTGTTTAACTCAGTTACTGTTGTTATGTTCTTGATCACAGCAACTAATTACCTGTCGTATATCTTAAGCCTACACTAGTGCTTCTTCAGCACTTATAACTCTCTCCTTCACTTTCTTTTCTTAGCGACTCTTTTGCTAAATCCACAGTTGTTTTACACTCCTTCCGGCTCTGCTAACGTTAGCTTGGCAGCTAGCGATGCCGTCTCTCTCTTCCTTTTCTCGTCTCTCCTGCTCGTTGTGCTTCATGTTTAGCTATTCCTCTGCCTCCTTTAGAGATAATGGTACATGTATTAAATGTAGTTTATATTCAGGGTTGGAGGCGAGTTTTAGAGGGCTAGAAGCCAGTGAGGTTGTACCCAAACCATGATCCATCAGTGCTTGGTTCGGCCCGGGGCATTGGTGGAAGCGTCGTGGGTGAGGGTGAGGTGTGTTCATGGTGACAGTCACGAGTATCCAGTGGTGACTCTTACCATTTCGTTCACGGGAAAAAAACATAGGGTTAAGGATGGAGTTAGTACTCACCTTACGCACCCCCTAATTCTGGAAACAAATTGGCCGGGGTTCCATAGGCTAGTGGGGAAAGCTATGGGGGTGCGTTCACGTGCAGTGGGGACATGCGAGTTGTGTGAGGTGTTGAGTGGGGACTTGGAGGACGTGGGGCCCTTCGAGAGGGAGGGCGGGGAGGCTTGGGACGAAGCTTCCCCCTCCAAGCCTGTGCGTCAAGTGGAGGACTTCCCTCTCGAACAGTCCCGGGATGAAACCCTCCGTCATGCTTTTGACCAGGTCGTAAGTATCGACCCACCACTCACTCACCCACACTTCACGGTGATTAGGGACAGGTTGTACCGGGTGAGCCGCGATACGCAGACAGGGGAGGAAAACACCCAGTTGTTGGTCCCGGGCAGCCGTCGGGAAATGATTTTCCAGGCCCCCCAGGTCCGGTCATCTAGGGTATGACAAAACACTGAACCGGATCATGGCCCGACCCCAAAAGCGCCTTTGCGCCCGTTACCATTAATTGAGGTACCATTCGAAAGAATTGGCATGGACCTCATCGGGCCATTAGAGTGCACGGTGATATCGCTTTGTGTTAGTCCTCGTGGATTACGCAACGCTGCGTACTATCTCAGCCAAGAGTGTGGTGCAGGCACTGTTTCACGTTATCTCCTGAGTTGGTATCCCGAAAGTGATCTTAACTGACCAGGGCACGTCCTTTATGTCGCGCACGTTACGCGAACTGTATGCACTACTGGGCGTCCGCTCCATCCGGACTAGTGTCTATCATCCACAGACAGACGGGCTGGTGGAGTGGTTTAACAAAACGCTTAAGAACATGGTGCGTAAGTTCGTTCACGAGGACAGCCGTAATTGGGATAAATGGTTAGACCCTCTGTTGTTCGCAGTACGGGAGGTTCCCCAGGCCTCCACGGGATTTTCTCCCTTTGAATTATTGTTTGGCAGGAAGCCACGGGGTGTGTTGGACCTGCTTAAAGAAAACTGGGAGGAGGGTCCAAGCACCAGCAAAAGTGAAATTCAAAATGTGCTGGACCTAAGAGCAAAACTCCATTCACTGGGTCAGTTCTCACAAGAGAATTTGCTCCAGGCTCAGGAGCGTCAGCAGCGCCTGTATAACAGAGGGTCACGACTGCGTCAATTAGATAAAGTGAGATAAAGTGCTTGTATTGCTCCCGTCTGCTAGCTCCAAATTACTCGCAAAGTGGCAAGGGCCCTCTGTTTTCACACGGCAAGTGGGGGACATCAATTACGAGGTGGCACGATCGGACAGGGGGGGAGGGGCACAGATTTACCACCTCAACCTCCTAAAAGAATGGAGGGAGGTGGCCTCTGCCTCTCTGGCTACTACGGTGATGGAGAAAGATGAGTTGGGACCGGAGGTAGAAAAGATGGACAAATCAGCCCCAGTCTCTTGTGAGAGCCATCTTTCCCCGAGTCAGAGGGCAGACGTTGTCGCGTTGCAAAGGCTGTTTGCTGATGTGTTCTCCCCCCTGCCCGGGCGCACCACTCTTGCACACCACCACATAGAGACGCCCCTGGGCGTGACGGTGCGCTCACGGCCCTATCAGCTGCCTGAACACGAGAGGAAAATTGTTCAGTCAGAGACTCAGGCTATGCTGGAGATGGGCATAATAGAAGAGTCCAACAGTGACTGGTGCTGTCCCGTTGTACTGGTGCGCAAGGACGATGGGTCAGTACGGTTCTGTGTGGACCATCGCAGGGTGAATGAGGTGTCCAAATTTGATGCTTACCCGATGCCCCAGTTCGACGAACTCCTGGATCGGCTAGGCACGCCTCGTTTTTACACAACACTGGATTTGACCAAGGGCTACTGGTAGATTCCCATGTCTCCAGAGTCTAAGGAAAAAACGGCTTTCTCCACACTGTACGGCTTATACCAATTTGTGATGCTTCCGTTCAGGTTTTTTTGGAGCCCCTGCCCTCATGAACCGGGTGCTGTGACCACACTCGGCATATGCTGCTGTCTACCTGGATGACGTCATCATCCACAGTGAGACGTGGGAGCAGCATATGCGGCAGGTGGGGGCAGTACTCGAGTCCCTGAGGAGTGCGGGGCTCACGGCTAACCCGAGGAAGTGTGCGGTTGGACGGAGGGAGGTACGGTATCTGGGGTACCACTTGGGCGGCGGGCAGGTGCAGCCACAGCTAGAGAAGACCGCGGCCATTGCCGCCTGTCCAGCCCCCAAGACAAAAAAGGAGGTCAGGAGGTTTATGGGGCTGGCGGGCTATTACCGGTGGTTCATTCCGGGGTTTTCGGAGCTGACCAGCCCCCTGACCGACCAGCCTCAGATCCGGTCCAGTGGACGGAGCGGTGTCAGCTGGCGTTTGAGAGGGTAAAGCAAGCTCTCTGTGGGGAGCCACTCCTGTTTTCCCCTAACTTCGCTCTCCTGTTTGTCTTGCATACCAACGCCTCGAACAGCGGGCTGGGGGCCGTTTTGTCCCAGGAGGTGGAGGGGGTCGACCGCCCCATACTGTACATTAGCCGGAAGCTGGCTCAGCGGGAGGTGAACTATAGTACGATGGAAAAAGAGTGCCTCGCCATACGGTGGGCAGTCGGCGCCCTGCGTTATTATCTCCTGGGGCGCTCTTTCACCCTCTGGTCGGACCATGCCCCGCTCCAGTGGCTCCACCGCATGAAGGATACCAATGCCCGGATCACTCGTTGGTATCTGGCATTATAGCCGTTTAACTTCAAGGTGATACACAGGCCGGGTAACCGGATGGTTGTGGCTGACTTTCTCTCAAATCAAATCAAATCAAGTTTATTTATATAGCCCAATAGCACAAATTATACATTTGTCTCAGTGGGCTTTACAGCTTGTACAGGGTACGACACCCTCTGTCCTTAGACCCTCACATCGCACAAGGAAAAACTCCCTAAAAGATACCCCACAATTCGTGGGGGAAATATGGAAGAAACCTCAGGGAGAGCAACTGAGGAGGGATCCCTCTCCCTGGACGGACAGACGTGCAATAGGTGACGTGTGTACAGAACAAACAACATAGTTAAAAATACAGCATAGACAATCTATGCGACAGAAAACATGATACGATGATATATAAAAAAGATGGATCCAGGGGGATGTCAATAAAGGCTTCCTGGTGTCAGGCAGGACCAGGGCAACAGGTGCAGCCACGATTCGCGGTCCAGAAGTAATCTTTAATAGTGGCAACCTGCCAGATGAGGGACACAGAAACTCCGGGGATGATGCCCCGGATGAAGAGTTAGTAACATGCATTTAAGGGACATGAATGCATATCAATAGAGAGGGAGAGGAGGAGAGCAAGAAAGATAGGGAAGGGAGGAGAGGAGTGAGTCCCCCGACAGTATAAGCCTATAGCAGCATAACTAGGGGCTAGTCCAAGGCGAACCTGAGCCAGCCCTAACTATAAGCTTTATCAAAGAGGAAAGTCTTTAACCTGCTCTTAAATGTGGAGAGGGTGTCTGCCTACCGAGCACACACTGGAAACTGGTTCCACAGTAGAGGAGCTTGATAGCTGAAGGCTCTGGCTCCCATTGTACTTTTAGAAACTCTAGGAACCACAAGTAACCCTGCACTCTCGGAGCGCAATGCTCTAGTTGGTTTATAAGGTACTAAGAGATCTTTAAGATAAACTGGAGCATGACCATTAATCGCTTTGTAGGTCAGGAGAATGATTTTGAATTCTATTCTGTATTTTACCGGGAGCCAGTGCAAAGCAGCTAATACAGGAGTAATATGATCTTGTTTCCTAGTTCTTGTCAATACTCGTGCCGCAGCATTTTGAATCAACTGAAGAGTTTTAAGGGATTTTTTGGGACAACCAGATAATAAGGAGTTGCAGTAATCCAGCCTTGAAGTAACAAATGCATGGACTAGTTTTTCTGCATCTTTTTGAGACAGGATGTGACTTATTTTTGCAATGTTACGCAGATGAAAAAAGGCAGATCTTGAAATTAGTTTTACGTGGGAGTTAAAAGACATATCCTGATCAAAGATAACGCCGAGATTCCTCTCGCGTTTCGGCGGAGGGGGAGGGGGGGGGGGTCAGCTTGCGGCCGGTGGGCTCCCAGCCTGAGTCGGGCGGGAGGGTATGTGGCAGTGGGGTGTCGGCTGCTGGGGATGAGATGGGAGTGGCTCAGTTGGAGGCCAGGCAGCTGGACGGAATCAGGTAATCAGTCACACAATAAAAGCATGCCGATGACCTGGTTCTGTCTTGTAGTAGGCTGGGTTTGTCCAGAGAGACAGAGACAGAGACAGAGACCGAGACCGAGACGGGATGGAGACAGAGACGGAGGCCGCGTCAGCACTAGCGGCCGCGGAAGTCGAGGGCGGGGAGAACCTGGCGCAGAGTGAAGCCTCCTTTAATAAACTGTTTACCCTCCACGAGAACTCTCCCTCTTTTATTTCCCTCTTTTATTCCCTGTGTGAGTGGGTGAGCTCACACTCCCTTACTACTTCCTTGTAGACTGTAGAATATTAGCTTTCGTATGAACCAGTTATTACAGAATGCAATTATTGGTCTCTTCTTCAAGAGACACCTGGTAGACAAATGTACCCATAGTGCTTCCTGTAATTTTGGAAAAAGTGCTGCAGTTGTGTTTAGGGCTCGATTGGAAATTTGAAAATTAAACTTCCAGACATGGTAACACCTGCAACTGTGAAAGTCTGCACACTGAAGTTCAATCCAAGATATTAATCATTGAAACCTTTATTTGGTAACACTATGTTTTTTAAGAACATGGTAAAAGTGTCTTTTTTGTTATTGCTGCTATTATGAATGAATGAAACAATGTGAAACAGTTAGTTTCATTCATATACATAAAATATTGAGGGTAACTAATATAACTTTGATTGATATTGTTTGATTCAAACAAGATTCCAGAGAAACCATGATGGTTCACATTAGTGGAATTATTGTGCGCCAACTCAAATAGTTTCATTGGCCATATGCTTTGCGTTCATAATAGTTATTGTCAAGTTTACACTAGAATCATCTTAATAATTATAATCAAGAATATGGATCCATATTACAGGCATTGTTTGCCTTTTTTCCTTGACCAATCAGTTTATTTATTCTAGAAAAAAGAAAAATTTAAGTTGTGAGATAAAGATGACCGAGCTCACTCTTCTTACAGTCATCAGGCCTAGGTGCATTTCCATGATGCCTTGATAACGTGATACATTAAGCCTTATGTATCCATTTTCTAATGTGTACCATTTTTAGGCTTGTGCCTGTTGATGTACCAGCTGGGTAAGTTACACTTGAGTAAAAGGTGTGATATTGGTCATACTTTGAAGTTTGTTATTGACTGAACTATATGTATTAAAGTGTCAGAAAATAATAGAAGTTACATGCAATGCTGACCACAGATTTTCTTTCACTGATCTCCAGCAACTGCGTCCCAGATGGTGTGCTATTTCACCAACTGGTCCCAGTACAGACCTGGGACTGGGAAATACATGCCCCAAAATGTTGTTTCCTTCCAGTGCAATGAACTGATTTATGCTTTCTCCATCATCAACAACAAAAACGAGTTGGTTATGTATGAATGGAATGACGAGACCTTCAATGACTTGAAAAGCAAGTAAGAACTTGTCTTTCCACGGTAAGAAATATTCTCCCCAGCTACTGCAGCTTGTACTTCAATCTGCATGTAAATCAACAAAATTGAAATGTGAAATTTAAAAATCCCACTTTAGCTATACAAACACTGTCACAGAACGATGCAGGACCCAAATGCAGCACACAAGATATCCAGGACAGTTGGTAACAACGTTTATTATCAGCCCAGAGCGGGTTACAGCTGATCACACAGGTCCACAGAGGGATGATAATAATCACGGAGACAAACCAACTGGGAGAAAGCAGGAGGGTAGTCGAGGCCGGGCAGAGGGTCAGGAAACAGGCAAGGCCAACAGGTCCGAGGCAGGTGAGATCAGGAAACATCAGGAGACAGGCGAGATCAGGAAATGGGCGAAGCAGGCAGGTCGGGGACAGGCAGGGTCGGTACCGGGAGATCTGTACAGGAAGAAACGCTGGAGAGACTTGCATGACACAAAGTAGATCTGGCAATGTAGTCCAGTCAGGAGGAGGTTTAAATACTAGCTAGCCTAATTGTTTGTTGTTAGTCCATGTGTGGTGAGTTGTAGCGGGGGCGTGGCTACGGTAAGTCAGGAGAGTGACGCCGGGCAAGTCAGTTCTTAAAGGAACAGGACTGTGACACACTGTGTATGATAAACAGGCCTTTGTCAACTCAAATATTCTGCATGTAAGCTTTAAAGGAACCCCGGTCTGATGATGTTACTGGCTGTTGGTGGATGGAACTTTGGCTCAACTCAGTGTTTCTGCTTTGCTCCTTGACCAAACGTTGAATATCTAATTAAAACTTAGCTTTCATCAGAAAAGGAGGATATGGCATAGATTTAGACAAAAATAAAAGTATGAGAAATGTCAAACTCCTTATCAATAGCTCTAAAGCATTTCAGGATAATGTTACTAAGTCCTATTTAATGTTAAAAAAAATTCCAATTCATGGTGTCCACTGTAGCCAACCGTCAGAAGTTATCCAGTCTTCTAATAAATCCCTGAGGACTCATAGATTTGATGGTCTGGATCTTGACTGGGAGTACCCTGGATCTCGTGGAAGTCTCCCAGTGGACAAGCTGAGCTCCAGTCTGCTCTGCAAGGTTGGTTGTGGGAACCATTGATGCTGGATATGAAATTGCTGAGATTGCCAAGTACTGCAGATTTATTTGTGAAATTCTATTATTTTAACTAATTTAAAGATGATAGAGTGGTCTCTTAATCAGTATTGCATATGCTTTTCAGGCATCTGGACTTCATCAATGTGATGATCTAGGATTTCCATGGAGCTTGGGAGCCCACTGTACAGCCCACTGTACTGTGGTGATCTCATCTACTTCAACACTGTAAGAGATAGAGCGGTGCTCTGTGGAGCCCCAAGTATTAGTGGATGACATTATTATGGCACGAATGGTGCAGGGAAACATAAATCGCATTGGTCCAACACTCTCCAATTTTACACATAAACGTCTGTTTACTAATTATGGGGTGTGCTACTCAGCTACAACTGAGAAACTTTGTCAAGTCTGACATAATAACCTAGATGATGTCATAGTGATACATTTGGAGTATCTTAGCTTCAATAACAAATCCCTAGAATACCCAGATGTATGCATGAAGAAATCCAAGACTTGTGTCTACCATTCATCCCTCCATTTCTATTTCAGGACTTTGCCATGAAATACTAGAGAAACAAGGGCACCCCGGTGGAGAAACTGAGGATGGAAATTGCTGCTTATGGTCGTACCGTCCGTCTGACATAATCAAACATTGGCGTTGGAGCCCCAGTCAGTGCTGCTACATCAGCCAGACCATTCACACATGAAGCTGGATTGTGATCCTACTATGAGGTAATGTCTGAACAAAATTAAACAATGTATACTAACATGAGTAGAATGGATGGAACTTGGAACAATCCAATGGCCTTTTCTGGTCTTTCAGATCTGCACCTTCCTGAGGAGCAACACCATTTCTGGTCATCAATCCACTGTATTATGAAATTCAGATCAAACTGTAATGCTGATCTGCATAATGTACGCTTGCTGAAAATGTAGTCTACAAACCATAAGCTCATGTAGTAGCAGTAGATTTCCCCTGGAGCTCTTAACTCCATTGCCCTATCACATTGCCCTTACAGTTTCTTTGCCGCTTCATTTGCTGAAGCCCGACAGCTTCAAAATAAGTTATATTAATTATTAATGAATACTATGAATCACAGTTTAAACAATAAATAACCATCACACTTTAATCAACCATTACAGAGAAGTGCATAGACTAAATTAATTTGCCGTGAAATTGTCTGTGCAAAATTGTATAATGTCATTACACGTGGCATATTTGTACAATAGTACAATACCATTTACAGTGGGAACTAATGGTGCCTGTTTTCAGCATTGCTTATATTTCTGCCTGAAGACCCTTGCATTTATATTCGGAAAAGTGATAGGGGTGTGTGAGCACCAACACCTCAGTATTTGTCTGTCACTGCATGATGTTTGTGCCAAAGGAGATGAAGACATTATATCTTTGATTATCAGAATGTGTTACGTCATATTCGGCTTTACCAATCGCCATATCACATATGCCCTTTGGCCCTTGGAACTATGGGGAGCAATAAAAACACATTCAAGTTGTTGCTGTTATTGCTGTAGAGATGTTTGCTTCAAATGACAATTGTACCACTTCACTAATTGCTTTCAATTAATAATCCACTAAGGTTAAAGCTAATCCTTTTAAGGGGAATGCAATGGCTCATTTGGGGTCAGTATAAGACACTGAGAGTAATATGCCCTATATGAAAAATGCCAAGGTGGAAAGTGGCATATCATATACCAAATACATATCACATTTTGTTTCTGACACATTGCAATTACTCAAAATCATCCATATCATCGCTTTGGTGTAGTTTGCTAGAAACATTTTTGTTAGGGTCCTTACCCTAACAAAAATGGGAGGAGTTAGTACCTACATGCAGTTGCTACCGTAGGTGAACGGAGAGATGGACAGTGCATACAATAATTGCATACAACATCTGCATACTCATTCCGAGGGTAGAAGAAGCCTACCCTCTGAAGACTGCACTTCAAGTGTTGCTGCTGCATACTGGATCTTTGTGTACTAAGTCAGCCTGATCTCATAAAAATGATATTCCCATACAACCTATCTGCCTTGTCAATTACATTTAAAGCAAAACGTATTTCCTCCTGGATTATATTTTTGATCCATCACAAATTAGGAGACAAGATATCACAATATGTGTGTTATGACTAGCACAGCTTCTAAAAGTAAGGATTAGTTTATTTTCTGTTTTAAATATGTTCTATGGCCATTAGTCTCTCTGATTCACATGCGCAGGTTAGTTTGAAAAGTAACCTCTGCATTACTAGCTGCTGCCTATGTTTACATTCAGTGTTTCTCACCAAAACATGTGTGTATCCTTAAACACATGTGTTTAATGCATTTCCTTCCTCATAAAAAACTTTAAAAGCTGATTATTTAAGTATTTTAAATCCAGCCATGTTTACTAGCCTGCAGTATTTTTCTTATAGATATTTTGCCATGCTACATGTAGATCAGCGGGACACTGTGACACTACTGGCAGAACTTTGTGTGGTGTCTTCATATTACTAGAGGTCTCCTGGACTTTGGGTTTGGGCTTTGACTGCTGGTCAGACAAAGCAGGGAGATCATCACTACAGGCATTGTTCACTATAGATAGCAATCATAACCTTATAATGACAATTTTAATAATTTATTAATGGGGCATAGTTAAAGTCAATTTGTCAAAATATTCGATTAACCAATAACAATATTCCGTTGCACCTGTATCATACAAAACAAACACAACAACATGTATCTTTTGATTATTGTTGTTTAATTCTTCAAAACATCATTAATTTCATTATTACTGTAATTATTTGCTTTTACCGTTGTAAACTTAATATCTTTGGGGTTAGTAGGTTATGCAGGTGTTCACGTTGTTCCGTGTACCTCCTGTGTGTTTGATATTTTTTCTCTTTTATTGTAACTATCACACCACCCTGTGTCCCAGAATGCCCCGGCCCGTTCCACACTTATCTCCATATCTGACTTATAAGTCAGCGGAGGATTATTGGGGAGTGGAAAAACAAGCTGCTGGCTGTGGAACATCTTGATGGTCAATGGTCACGGCCAGTGTTCAACAAATGAGAGAAATAAAGTAATCAAAGCTGCTCTGGGAATTAGGACAGGAGAGTCTCAAGCTGGGACAATTTATTTCATAATGCATCTGTTTTGATTATTGTTGCATTGTCAGACAAAAAATATTAATTTCCACATCGTGAATATTTTTTATTTTACTTACTCTTCTCTTTCATTTTAAATGTGACAAGTTTATCACAAGTTGCAGCTATAAGATGTTTTATGCTGGCTGTGCATTTTATACCTAAAAATGAAAAAACATTGAAATAAAGTTAATTTCATGGAATTTATGTTTTGTTGTTTACTGATTATTACTTATTTTAGATGTCAATCTATTAACACATTTATTATTTTATATTGTGCAACTTCAATGAAATGAACCTTCCTGGTGACATGATGTAAACACACCATCCCTGGTTTAATTCCAGTCAGGACGCATTGTTCAATGCTTTCTCCCTGTCTCCCAAAATAATAATTTTAAAACGTTCTCAGAGAAGTTACGGGAAAATGCTTATTTTCACGGATTCATGTTTCACTTTTTATTTTTTTTTATAAAACAACATAACCTTTTGTCAGTTTCATGCTTCATTCACAATTTAAAATTTGTAAAATTGTGACCATATTCTAACTTCTATTCAAGTTACTATGACAACAGTAACCATAAGACACTTATGCAAACAAAGGTAACACTACAGGACTATGATCCACAGGTCATTTTGGACTTCAGACTTTGCAGAATCTTATCAAAACATGCTCTAATAATCATTACCCCAATTTATCAAAGGCAGTGACACCTCCTCATTTCTCTGTGCACAATCAAATGTATAAAAGGCCAAACATTGCTGAGGTTGTTTGGGTCTCTCATCAAGTCCTAAGGTGGGTTTTACGAGGAGAAACAATGACTCTAATTATCATTTTTCTTTGTGATCATATTGAGAATGGTAGCTTTCTTTTATTATTTTAATCATAGAACCTGGTTCACTTTTTGTCTTATGTAGTAATCCAGTGAAGTTGTGAGAAGTGAATTCATGATGACCAGGCTCACAATTCTAGCAGGTATTTATCTTGATGTGTTGCTCTGTTACTCTTCACTAACTGACTATTGTATCTATAATTTTGTAATCCATTGTGTTCATACTGTAATTTTGCTAGGTTGGTCTATTCTGTACACTTAACATACATTTACTGTCTGTCTATCCTGGTAGAAGGATCCCTCCTCTGTTGCTATTACTGACGTTTCTTCCATTTTTACCCCATTAAAGGATTTTTTGTAATCCAATTTGAGGGTCTAAGGACAAAGGGTTTCATATATGTACAGATTGTAAAGCCCCCCTCACAAGGCACATTTGGGATTTGTGATATTGGGCCATAGAAGTTGATTTGTCTATATTTTTTTACTTTAGAATTTGCTTTTATTTGTCTTACTGTTTCTTTTCTATATTCCTTAGGGTTATGTCTGGTCATATGCCAGCTGGGTAAGTTGTAATACGTTTTGATCAACTAGCATCATTTGATTTGAACTTTTACTTGTATAAAATTACTGAAATCAGTGCTTCTTTAATGTTCCTTTACTCCAACACAGGATCTGCCACCCAGATGGTATGTTACTTCACCAACTGGTCGCAGTACAGACCTGGTCAGGGGAAGTACATGCCACAAGATGTGGACCCCTTCCTTTGCACCACCCTGATCTACGCCTTCTCCATCATCAACAGTAACAACGAGCTGGTTACCTATGAGTGGAATGATGACGTCCTCTACAAGTCTTTCAATGCCCTGAAGACCAAGTAAGTGGCCAGAGTTGAGATAGGACTTAGCAGGAGTTCAGTTCCTTGCACAAGAGGCTTTCAGCAGGCTCTTAATTAAATGGGGACTTTGCTAAAATAATCCAGTCTAGAGATGTTATGTAAATTAAAATGTAAATGAACTACTTGAGTATACAATACATTGTTCTGTTACAAGAAATTAGAAGCTTGAACAAAGTGTGGTGGAAATGTTGTGTAGTCTTAACCTACCCTGTGTGCTGTTTCCAGAAATCCTCATCTGAAGACTCTTCTGGCTGTTGGTGGATGGAACTTTGGTTCAGGACAGTAGGTAACATTTTATGTAGTTATGTTACCAATGCTCTAACCACTATATTCTTGAAACATCCTGAAAGTCAAATAAAGTCTTAACCATGATCAAACCTTACTGTCTGCAGATGTTATCTTTTACATACATCACTTAGCCACTTGTAATACTAGTTTCTACTGGCATTACTGTATGTTTAGAACAAAACCACAATAGACCAGATATTGTGTTGGTTTTGGTAGCTATGAAGCTCATATTTAGAAATTAAAAATGTATTGATGACAAAACACATTTCCAATCAAAACCGTCACAAATATTCTTCCTGCATTCCTTTAAATCTGCGGTCGGTTGTTTTTTTCCCCCAAAAGCTGACAAAGGCTGTTAGCCTACTTTACCGAAAGGTTTTTGGATCATCCCAGGTATGGTAACTAAGCTCTATCTTCCGTGCAGATTCTCCATCATGGTGTCCACTCCAGCCAATCGTCAGAAGTTCATCCAGTCTTCTATTAAATTCCTGAGGACTCATGGATTTGATGGTCTGGATCTGGACTGGGAGTACCCTGGTGCTCGTGGAAGTCCTCCAGAGGACAGAGAGCGGTTCACTCTGCTCTGCAGGGTCGGTACAGATTTATCTGGCTTGAGTTTGTAGCTGCAATTCACAGCTACTGTTCTTTGCTTTACATTATGTTACCTTTTTTGGTCTGTATTTGCAGGAGCTCGTTGCTGCCTACGCAGCTGAGGCAAAGACCACCAGCAATTCTCAGCTCATTGTGACTGCTGCAGTGTCTGCTGGAAAGGGAACCATTGATGCTGGATATGAGATTGCTGAGATTGCCAAGTGAGTGCGCTGTCTCTTATATCTCTTGACAGAGAAAACTGGGAGTTCTATAAAGGTTTTTGAATACATTTCCCCCACCCCCATCTTCAGGGAACTGGAATTCATCAATGTGATGACCTACGACTTCCATGGAACTTGGGAACAGTTCACTGGACACAACAGCCCACTGTTCCGCGGATCCGAGGACTCTGGTGACCTCATCTACTTTAATACCGTAAGTGGACATTTGGAACAAAAAAAACAAATGAACATGGGGTTACCTTTTTAAAGTTTTACTTCACCTCTTCCATCAACTTTTGTAGGACTATGCCATGAAATACTGGAGGGACAAGGGCACCCCATTGGAGAAGCTGAATATGGGATTTGCATCTTATGGTCGTACCTTCCGCTTGACAACATCAAACACTGGCGTTGGAGCCCCTGCTAGCGGCCCTGCATCAGCCGGACCATTCACACGTGAAGCTGGATTCTGGTCCTACTATGAGGTACAGTTTAGATAAGGCCGGAGTAAACCCATTAGGTTATGATGTACAGCATATATCAATTACATAGGCATTTCATGGCCTGTGTGAAAAGACAGTAAATGTACAAATTAATTGTAAAGCTATATAAACCGTATGATGTCTATGGTCTAGATCTGTGGCTTCTTGAAGGGCACCACCCTTCAGTGGATTGATGACCAGAAAGTTCCCTATGCCACCAAGAACAACGAGTGGGTGGGATTCGACACCAAGGAGAGCTATGAGATCAAGGTAGGTAGCACATCAACTCTATATTTGAACATATTTGCAGAAAATCCAAAGTATTTCAATCAATTTCTATTTATGTTTTCCCCAATAGGTGCGTTACCTGCAGGAGCAGAAGTTTGGTGGTGCCTTTGTGTGGGCCCTCGATTTGGATGACTTTGCGGGACGATTCTGCGGAGAGGGCGCCCACCCTCTGTTGTCTCATCTCCGCAAACTTCTTGCTATTGGTAAGTCCAAAGCATTTTTATGCAAATGTTTTCCTTCAAAGTTATTAGACTATGTTCAAGACAGATAGTAATGTCAGGACTAATTCTTTTTGGCTACCATATTAAACAGTCACACCGAGTTTAATCTTATCTTCTTAAAGTTTAAGTCTTATTTAAAATGGGGATCAGGTATTTTTGTTACCAAGTTGGATACCAGGTATCTCTGTAATAAAGGCCTATAAAGCATAGGTAATATAAATAATAATAATAAAAAATAAATTAAAAATAAATTAAAAATTACCAAAAAGTAATTTATTGCAGTAATTGTCTGAATTATTCATTAGAATCATAGTCAAGTTACAGACGCACATTAATGAACATTTATTTCCTTACTTCAAACCCCTTCTTCTCCTTCTACCATTCAGAACTACCCCCACTGCCCCCTACCACCACCCCCAAACCTGGTGCTAGCACCACATCCCCTCCAACCACCACCACCACCACCACCACCCACGCCCCTGGATCTGGCTTCTGCAATGGAAAACCTGATGGCCTGTATCCCAACCCAGATGACAGGAACAGCTTCTACATGTGCGCTGGTGGCATCACCCACGTGAGGCAATGCGGAGTTGGATCTGTCTTTGATGACAGCTGCAAGTGTTGCACCTGGCCATGAGCCATGAGTGGAGACAATGTGCATTTCAACTGATGTAAAAGTCAACTATTAAACAGACTGTTAAAGTTGTCTTGTATCCACTGTGTATACAATCATTTATCTAAATGAATCCTTAGTGTTGTTATAGATACAATGTATTCTCTTGTTAAATATGTAACATATATTGTAGATTGCAAACAAAAGCATTGAAGTACTTTGGTACAAATTGTGCGGACTCATCATTTCAATCTACATATTCATTTCCATCTATTACTTTCTTCCATACTTTGTTTCATATTCCACCAGTTTAACGGTATGGCTGGAAATATTTTTTTCAACAATGGCGACAGAATGAGTATCCTAGTTTTTGTACCAATAATAATAGCTTTTTTTAAAAGTCTTACTTTGCTACATTTATTTGCTATAAATAAATATATCTAACAATGAAGAAAAGCTTATCAGTGTAACACTGCAGTGCCAAGAGTCAACAGCTGTGCAGGAAATTTGTACAAATAAAATATAAAATTAACCAAGAGTAAGTAAATATGAACAACAATGTGATACTATTGAGTCCCAGCTTTGAGTACCCACAAACTACAGTGTGCATATCATGACAGGCTTTTATCACTGAGAAAAAGGTTTTGGAAGAAATCCAGGCTCTCGCATAACATGCTCATTTTTTGATCACTGAGTGGTTATTGTGTTAGTTAGTCAGAACAGTGGAGAGAAGTCAAAACAGCAAAGATACAGTTGAGACTCTAGACAACATTATTAGCCTGATACTGCACTTGTGAAAAACATTTTTTTTTCTGACTCATTCAAAGAAACAATCTCAACTCTAAAATTCTGCAACTCCATGTAATGCTACCCTTCAAAAATATATCAAGGGCACTCATTCACATTATAAAAACAATTTAACCCCACAGATTAAAACATTTTTTATTCTCATTGATGAGTGATAAGATGAATTGGTTTGAAAAAGTGCAACAATGTCCTGTGTCCCCGAGAAAGGACGTGTTGATGTCGTACGGTAAGCGAGTGTTATTTCCAGTTTTCCTGCATTTGTGTGTTGCTGCTAGCGTACTTTAGCTGCTCTAGCTTGACTCAGTTAATCTTGTTATATTCTTGATCACAGCAGCTAACTACCTGTTATATATCTAAACCTACACTAGTACTGCTCAAGCACTCAAAACTCTCCTTTTTTTCTTAGCGACTCTCTCACTAAAGCCACAGTTGTTTACATTCCTTACAGCTCTTCTAACGTTAACTACTGTAGCTGGGTAGTGTCGTGTTCAAAATCTTCGAGAAAAGCAGTAAAAACTTCTGGTCGAATGAGGTTATAGTAAAGTTGTTTTATTAAGTATAAAATTGTGATGAGAGTATATCTCGGCCGAGGTTTCTGAAGGTCGCAGTCCACAGTCCACAAAGCAGAGCATGATATGAGACTAAAAACATTTCCTTCAGTGTCTTAACTATAGTGCGCATTTCTGTAAACCTTTCAAAGTCTGCATATTTCAGACCTTCTTAGTAACAGCAGTATTTCATTCACAATTTTAGGTATGAGCAAACCTATTAATAATGGTTCTTCAGTGAGCATAAGTAAAACTAGCTAGATCAGGGGTGTCAAATTCAAACTTACTGAGGGCCATTCTGACGGTTGTGAATAAAACCAGGGGCCATGACATTCATTACAGTGATTCTTGTTATGATTACAACTCATATACATGACTCAGAGATAACGTCAATGCAGCCAAACTGGCGTGTTTATTCACAATCAAACCAAACACATGACTGGCGAGAACCTGCCAGGAGAGGGCACATGGATGACAGGACCATAACAAATATGTTTAGAACTAGGCTAGCAGGTGGATTAAATAAAATAAAAATAGTGTGTTCCCCCTTCATATTTGTGGATAATTCTTTATATCAGCAAAATAAGATGAAAGTGCTGTCAATAGCATCAAGTGCAAAACCAATGCTGTTTTTAAAGATAATAATAAGAAAAGAAAAAAAGAGAAGTGCACAATTAAACAAACTACATTAGCAGTCTAGCCTACAGTAGGTTCAGTTTATAACAAAATAGTTCACAATTAAACAAAACCATTAGGACTACTACTGTATCTTTCAACACAACAAATGTTTTCTGTGATAACACAAAATAGTCAGTGCAACAAGGCCTATCTGAAATGCATTGTAGTTTAACTTTTACCAGACACTCTGCACCTTTTCTTACAGATGATCTCATCTATTCTAGGCTTAATGTCCTTTGCTGTGGCCACTTTCAATACCGACGTCAAATGCTGGTCAGTGATCCGGGATCTGTGGGATGTCTTATTCAAGTTCATTATAGAGAACATCTGTTCGCATGAGTAAGTGCTCCCGAACATGGACATGATGCGTGCAGCATGAAGACGCAGCTCTGGCACAGATTCAGGGAGGAGAGGTGCAAACTCAGCAGCCCCGACTGACTGGTACTGGGTCTTCAGAGCGCTGTTACATTGCAGTTCAATGAGTTCCAATTGCAGGTGCTCAGGGGCAGTGTCCACATCAATTGCAAAAGGATTTGCGAACAGGTCAATGTTGAATTTCTGTGATTCAAAATCAGCAAACCTCCTGCTGAATTCCTCTTTGAGTGTGTTCAGTTTGTCAGCATACATTTGGGTCGGGAGTGGAATGGTGACGGTGGCGCTTATTGTTTGACAGGTAGGAAAGTGGGTCAAATTACCTCTACGCATCTGCCCCTCCCACAGACGCAGTTTCAGTTCAAATGCCTTCACGGAGTCCCGCATCTCTGTGATCAGCTGCTTTCTTCCCTGGAGTTTCACATTCAGTGAATTGAGGTGCTCAGTAATGTCACACATAAACGCCAAGTCGCCCAGCCACTTTTCATCCTCAAGCTCGGGGACGGGCCTCTGTTTGCTTTCCATGAAACGAGCGATCTCAGTGCGGGTGTCGTAAAACCTCCTCAGCACTTTCCCCCGACTCAACCAGCGCACCTCTGTGTGATAGGGCAGATCCTCTTGCACGGAGTTCTCCTCCTCTAAAAGAGCCCTAAACTGCCGATGATTCAAGCCCCGTGCACGAATAAAGTTCACAGTTTTAGTCACAACAGTCATGACATGTTCCATGCCCAACACCTTACCGCAGAGGGCTTCTTGGTGGATGATGCAGTGGTAAACTACCAAGTTTTCTCCTGTGTCCCCCATCGCCTTTCGGGTCAAACCGACCAAACCCCGAACTTCCCCGCACATCGCCGGTGCACCATCCGTTGTCAGTCCAACAAGTTTACTCCAGGGTAGCTCCATCTTGTTCACGCTCTGCTCCACTTGGGTGAAAATATCCTTTCCCGTTGTTGTCCCGTGAATCGGTTTCACGTCTAAAAGTTCCTCAGTGACGGACAGCTGACTGTCAACCCCGCGGATGAATATGGACAGCTGGGCTGTGTCCGTCCTGTTTGTACTCTCATCTACAGCTAGTGAATATGAAATAAAGTCCTTGGCTTTTGTTTTTAGCTGGCTCTCTACATCGGAGGCCAGTTCATCAACACGACTAGCCACAGTATTACGGGACAGGCTGATGTTTGAAAATGCCTGCTTCTTGTCAGGGCATACAACGCTGCACACTTTTTCAAGGCAGTCTTTAATAAACTCGCCCTCGCTAAACGGCTTGCTAGCCTTTGCGATTTCCTCTGCAATAATAAAACTTGCCTTGGTAGCAGCCTCACTTTCACTACTGATGCGGGTGAACATGCTTTGCTGATGTTGAAGGTTGCGTTTCAAGTCTTTGGCTTTCTGCAGCCGCTGCTCCATGGACATGTTAGCATATTGCTCGCCATGTTTCGTTTCGAAGTGTCTGCGGATGTTATACTCTTTGAACACTGCCAGCGACTCTTGACATACGAGACACACTGGCTTTTGTTTTAATTCACAAAACAGGTATTCAGCTTCCCACCTCTCCTGAAAATGTCGATAATCTTTGTCTACTTTTTGTTTTTTCGCCATCGTTTGTTTATGCTAGCTTTCAATCTCCTTTGCAAAGCGTACCTTCAGAGAAGGTTACTCGGCCG
>CALSCE010010661.1:436672-453668 GCA_943593645.1 Bovichtus variegatus
ACAATATCGGAAGTATCGATATTTTGGGATCGATCCGCCCACCCCTACTCATTGGCATAGTTGATGATGGTGAAGGCATACACCAGGTGGGTACAGAGGAATGGGTCCATGTTTTCTGGCAGGAATTTCCCCACACCAGTTTTTTATTGGTAAAATAACACACCAGTTTGCCTGTGGTTGCTGGATCAATGGAAAGAAAACTATTAGCTTTGCAAACAGTACTGAAGTTGAATTAAAACCTTGCCATTCGGTTTTGGGGTGGGCCCCTGTAACACTGAGCCTGGACCCACCTGTGACACCCCCCCTCCGAACTAAGATTGTACAATAATAAAAAGTACAGATTTTTAGCGACGATATGACGCAAAAGGCGGAACAAATGTGGCTCAACATGCTAGTCGGACCCTTTAATGAGACACCGTGTACTTCATTTCCCACAATTCCTGTAGTTGTCATACTTCCTGGTTAGATTACGTGTAACGTCAGTGTCGTTAGAGAGCTTCAGAGTAGGAACATAGCTACAAACGACGACTTTTACGGACTTATTTTATATATGTACGACTGTTAGTCACTTGCAGTTATATACGTGTTTATTAACCTTGATGATAATGAAACCACAGTTTCGCGTGGCGCTGGGTTTGGCCTCATATGCAGGCTAAGCTATGCTATCAAGCTAATATTGGCAAGACTATTTACTTGTGTTGTTTACATATTTCTGTCAAGATGTATACTTTATTATCTGGATTATATAAATACATGTTCCAAAAGGATGAATTCTGTGTTTTGATCCTGGGACTGGACAACGCTGGGAAAACGGTAAATTACATTAATGTAGAGAGTCGTAAAAATCCAGTTAGGGCCTCCATATATTAACAAAGGTTTGAGTGGACCCTTTGAGTGTGTATTTAATTGAAACAATTGTTGCTCATTACATAGCATCTTTGACATTAATGAGGAAAGGACGGAGGAGCATGTTGTCTCAATTTTAAAAGGATCAAATGTCTCGCAAGAAGAGTGGTGATAACTATGAACACAAATGTATTCTTTTGTAAGAAGGCACAGCATTCCTTTGATGTTAATCCAAAGAGTGCACATACTGGGATCAGGATCAAATTGGGTTTCAAACATCTCACTCAAAACGTCATCTTTAAGATTTCCATGTTCAGTAGCTGATTCTAGCCAGTTTAAGAAAAATCTTAATTACAAATTATATTCCCTCAATTAACATTTTACTCCAAGTAGAATGTACTTGTATAGCAGTGAAATGTACGCTTATATCAAAGGTAAGCCTGACTAATGTGTGAGTTATATATAAAACCAGTGTTTTAATGCTAATGTCAGCTAATTTATTCATTTTTAACATTTTGCGCTACAGCAATGCATTTTATTTTATTACCTTATTTCATGATTTCAATACACCTGTAAAATAAGTACAAACTACATCAATTTAAAAAGAAACTTAATAAATACAGGAAAGAGTTGTCCCTGATTTTCTAACAGTTAATAGACCGTTGCAATGCAAACTAGCAGAGTTTTGAAGTGTCAACTACTGTACGTCTATATGCCATGACATGTCATGTGAATCATTGAATATAAATATGTCTAATTGTCTGTTAATGTTGCTGTTGTCTCTCTTTACAGACCTTTCTGGAACAAACCAAAACAAAGTTCAGTAAGAACTATAAGGGAATGAATTTATCAAAGATCACAACCACTGTTGGCCTGAACAGTAAGTGGATGTCCCAGTATGTCTTCAGTTGTGCTCGTCATGAAGAGTTACGGGCTTGTTACTCCAAACAGTGACTACTCTAGGTGGATCACTTTCCATTACACCAGTGAAGTTGATCATTTGCTCCTCTCTTCTCAACTCCAGTAGCATCGGTCCATTTGAGCACCTTGTCAGCTGAGTGCTCACTGACTACCTGTGGCCAAAGTCAATCGCATCGTGACACTTAAAGGGGGTTATTTTCAAATGATAACTGCAATGTTTGATTCTAATTTGCGACACAAATCATTTCTAGTGAACATTATATTATTGCGTAGCTGGTTTCTGAAAATCAAACTCAAGCCAGCTCACTTTCAATCCACTTCACTTCACTCTGCAAACAGCTGATACTGCTTGTCTTATCATCGATTTGCTTGATTCCTCCCGCTGCTCTACAGTGTAACATTTCTTATTAATGTCTCACTTTCCTTCACAGTTGGTACAATCGATGTGGGCAAGGCTCGCCTAATGTTCTGGGATCTGGGAGGTCAGGAGGAGCTCCAGTCTCTGTGGGACAAAGTGAGTTAAGAATGCACCAACATTATCCTGAGGGGAATTCTTCATCAGGCTCATACTGACACACACACTTCATAAAGGCTCTCTATGTCTTCACCTGAGTGGAAGTCTTACTTTACATTTGTAAATGCATTTATGTATTTGTATGTATATTTACAATGTGAGAAAAAAAAGTCATAATATTTTGAGAATAAAGTTGAAAATGTACGGGGGAAAAAACTCATATTACAAGATTTTAACCAGGTGAGTGAAGGCCTTCAGCTTTTATTCGTCAATTGAGGCATGGGTATGACCTGAAGTTTAAACAAAAAGCATAGTGTATTGGTTTCTCATAGTGTTACATCTTTATGTTCAAAATATTATGACTTTTACATTTCTTTTTCTTAGAACATTAGGCTCTGTATTAAATCTAGAAATCTCAGACCCTCCTGACCACTGTTCCCTCTAAGCTGCGCGCCTGCGCAATTGCGCACTGCTGACACGGTCTCCGCGCACAGAAAATCTACACTGCGCACAAAATAAAACTCCAGACTGAACTGAAAATTAAAAAAAATGCATTTATTGAATGAAAAAGCTTGTCCCCAGCTCTGTAATAAGTTGTCAAGCAGATATCTAGCAGATAAGGAGGAAACACATTAACGTAATGTAACGGTCCGATCGCACTCCAAGCCCCCCCCCCCCCGACAACCCGACCCACCCCCCCCCCCCCCCCCCCGTCTGATGTTGCGGTGGTCCAAGGGACTGCTCACCGAGTTTGTGTGTTTGCTCTGACACATGAAAAATTAGAGGGAACATTGCTCCTGACTGTGGCCTTCCTACTACTTAGTTGTACTTCTAGCTACAGTACACCTTCAGCAGTCATACCAAAAGGTAACTTGAGGGTTTCATTGTCGTTTTGATGACGTGTTGGTTATTTCTGATGTGCTGTTTTGTGTCTTTCATGTTTATATTTAGTATTATGCTGAGTCCCATGGAGTCATCTATGTGATCGATTCAACTGATGAAGAGCGCCTGTCCGAATCAAAGGAGGCCTTTGGTGAGTGACATTTATCTGTTTTTTGTTTTGTTTTCTTAAAGGGCCTGTCACTTTATTCCACTGAAATAATGACATTGTGGTTGACAGGCTTATGTCTGCTTTGACATTTCGACCTTAAAAGAAAACGGTAGTGCCGGTGTTTTAGTGCAGACTGTTGGGCGTATTAACATCAACACGTGACGTCATAACATGAAATGCTTTTGTGTGATATGTTTGCTAATTGTTAAATCAATAATGTGACTCTTTTTTTACTGCAGAGAAAATGATCAGCAATGAGGCGTTAGAAGGTGTCCCGCTCCTTGTGCTCGCCAACAAGCAGGATGTACCGGTACTATATGATCTTTTTAACTTACTGAGACCATGTTCTGGTTCATGTTTATTCAAAAACACAGATTATTCTTCATGTTTTGACCTTCCATCCACAATAAGCCAGTGTTTTGTTTGCGTCGTATATTTATCAAAAATGTCAGCCATTCTCTGGTTCCAGCTTCTCAAATATAAACATTTGCTGCTTCTTGCTGTTTTATTTTATTGTAAATAGATAATGCTTGGCATGGTCATGTGTTGTTTTTTACAGTATGTCTTTGCTGTTGCTGCCTTCAGTCATGCCTCGTTTCTGCTCTGTCCTCAGGACTGTTTGTCTGTGCCGGACATTAAAACAGCCTTCAGTGACTCGGCCCCGAAGATCGGCAAGAGAGATTGTTTAGTCCAGCCTTGTACTGCCCTAACAGGGTAAGACTGCTCTGTGTTAAATGGTACACTGATGTGCAAGTTTATGAAGAATACATGGACATGGAATTGCACATCATTTGCACCCACTATCTGCCCATCTCAAGGTCTGATTCACGAAAGATTTTGCGATTTTTAAAGATATTACAGCAGAAACATGACCCTACATTTTTGCAGCTGAGTGCAATTTGCCCTTTTTTGCAGAGGCTAAGTAAAGATATTATTTGTTTATGTAATAGCCATGTTTGTCATTTATTTATTTCCTCATATTTAAAAAAAAAAAAAAAAAAAAAAATGATGGCCTGGTGGGGCGCTTTATTCATTTATAACATCACCGTCACTGCATCCCAAATCCTACAATCTGTGCCACCATGATCATTGGAAGGTCTGGGCCTGACCCCCCCTCCTAATAAATGTGCTCTACTTACCACCAACTCGCTGTAGACGGTAATAACGTCATTGTATCTGTGTGTGGCTATTATCGCTAATCTTTGGAAAATGGACTGTTTTTGCAAGGGGGCTTATTTGCAATGAGGTCAAATGTCTGCATATCACCTCATTTAAATACGTGCAAATAGCACAGCACCTAGACACTATTTGCTTGACAGCGAGGCCACTGTAAATACATTTAAATGTAAGCATGACAAAAAATACTCATTGTAAGTCAAAATGTAAGCTTACCAAATTAAAATGAGGAGATGGTTAAGTCAAAACATTTGACTTGAAACTTATATACAAGAATACAAGAGTTTTAAGCTTAAAGTAAAGTCACTAAGTTCTTGCAGACATTCTCTAAGTCACTATAATATAGTGATGGATAAAATGGAAATGTTTAACATGGCTTAAAATGACAGTAAATGTCCTTATTTGAGTGTTTCTTCTTGTTTCAGCAGCAGGAGTTAAATATGAGTTTAACTATAAAACTGTAATGAGGTTCATCTTATCAGTAGCTGAAATGTCTGGTAGAGGAACGACCCTGGCAGATTATTATTCTTTATCAGCTGCCCCTCTTCATTTGTGTTGCCACCAGTTGTGCAAACGCCACAAGAGCTTTATTTCAGCAGCACAGTATCACACCACAAAGGCCTTACTTTGACAAATGATGATCTGAGGAATGTTCTGAGGAAATAAAAAAAAAAAGGTCTTTGTTTTGATACAGGGATGGAGTGAACGAAGGAATTGAGTGGATGGTGAAGTGTGTGGTCAGAAACATTCACAGGCCACCCAGACAGAAGGACATCACGTAAGAAGTCATCAGCTCTGTTTTGAGCTTTCTCCCTGAGGACATTCCATGTAAACCCTGGAGTCGATAACTTTCTCTCTCCTCGTGTTTGCTGTGACTTTGAACAGTTTGGATCTCTGCTTTTTAGGAATTTGTTACAGACGGAGAGTGACAGTGCCAGCAAGCATAATTTTTACATGTGCTTTGAATGGACTCCGTCTGTTTTACTTGTTACACTTTTTGAAGCTGTGTTATAATTTCTTCTGCTTCGTGTGTGAGCAGCAGTCTCTGGTGTTGGCTGTCTGTTACTGCCTGTATGGAGCTTACCAACACCCTGCACTGTGAGCACCAAAGCACAGAAGCATCAGCTCTTGCATGAAATGTACAAAACTGTATAGGGTTAGGATTTGTTCACGCTTTCGGATCAACTAAACAATATTTTGCTTACATTTTTCCAGTTGAACTGAGATTTGAATTCTCTTTACTTTTTGTGTAAAGAAATATCAACCAACAATGATGCTGCAGGCATTGTCTTTTTTTTTTTAAATTTTTTTATAAGAGGATAGAGTTATTATTATTTGTTTTTGCATATTTGTGTAAACAGCAAATATGTGTTGTGGTCTGGTTGAGCAGATTCCTTGACAGCGTTTGAGTGACAACAACGTTGCTAGGAGACGTGTTGTGAGCCTCCATGGTGCTCTACTGTCTATAAGATAACTTCATGACAGATAAATGTGAAGAAATAACTTGCCATTTTGAAGGGTAATTAATATTTCTCATGACGTTTTTTTTTATTCTTTCAGGTGGTTTTTGATAGATTTAATTGCATTATTTTTGCTCACAAAAGAGGACACTGCAATGGGGCTCCATACAGTGGTGCAGCAGCCAAACAGCCACAGACTGTTGAGCTGCCTTCACATGATAGGACATGTTTTCTGCGCTCACTGAGAGGTAGCCCGCAGAGCCTCGTGGTGAGGGCATCTAGGTAGGTGTGTTTCCTGCTTGCCGCTTCATATAGCTGCTCTCATTGGTTGCGCTTTGGTCAGCGGCAATCAAGGTCAAAGTTGAAATCGTTTGAACTTGGAGCGCGGCGCAGTGGCAATTTCCAGCGGTGCAACACGCTCTCTCCACAGGAGAGAGGTTTTACCCCCGATCATGTGAATGCAGCTTTACACACTTGTTATCATGTTTTTACTGTATATCTTTTGACTTCTGTAAAACATTCATAGTTTGATCAAAACAGAAGTTTTTTTTTTTTTTTTTTTTGGTTTTGGAAATGTTAACGTTCATAATTTTGCAGCGATACTACAGCTGGGTAACTGGATGCGATATCTGTAAAGACTAAATGCACAAAGTGTGCTGAACACTAAGAAATCTTGCTGACCCCAGCTGAATCCCTGTACCAGTGGTTTAACTTGGGATGTATGAAGTGTTTAAAAAAACGAAGGTGACGTCCTTTGTCAGTCACATATAAAGGTAGATAAAACAATAAATATCTGATTTCAAAGAAACAAAATCTGTCATGTTTTAATTTAACATATGAAACTGTCCTGCTGTCAGTACTCTCATTGACCCTCACAACATGAACCAGGACATCCATCAAGCCATCACGGCTAAATATATATTCATCGACTCAATGGGTTTTCTTGGGGTTTTCTTTAATGTTTTTTTCACATTACTACATCAATTTAAATGCAACCGATTGAGTGTAAATGTAAAATGTGATTATATTGGACTCCACAAAACACAAATACAGTGGGTAAAATAAGTATTGAACACGTCACCATTTAAAAAAAAAAATATATATATATATATATATATTTCTAAAGGTGCTATTGACATGAAATGTTCACCAGATGTTGGTAACAACCCATGCAATACACACATGCAAAGAAACCAAAACAAATACGTTCGGAAATTAAGTTATGTGTAATAAAATGGAATGACAGAAAACGTATTGAACACATGAAGAGGGAGGTGCACAAAGGCATGGAGAACCCAGACACCAGCTGACATCTATCAGTCATTAGAAAGCAATCTTGCCCCTCGTCAGTGCAAATGAATATCAGCTGGTTCAGTCCCAACTGATGCCTCTAAAAAGTCTCATTACCAAGATGTCACACAAGAAACATCTCATGATGGGTGAAAGCAAAGTGCTCTCAAGACCTTCACAACCTCACTGTTGCAAAGCATCCTGATGGCATTGGTGACAGAAGGATTTCTAAACTTGTGAATGTTCCAGTGAGCACTGCTGGGGCCATAATCCAGAAGTGGAAAGAACATCATGTCACCATAAACCAGCCACGAGCAGCTGCTCCTCACAAGATTTCTGACAGAGGAGTGAAAAGAATGATCAGAAGAGTCCAAGAGCCTAGGAGCACTTGTGGAGAGCTTCAGACAGACCTGGAATCAGCAGGTACAAGTACAAGTGTTTCAAAGAAAACAATAAGTAATGCACTCAAGCACCATGGCCTGTATGCACGCTCACCACGCAAGACTCCACTGCTGAAGAAAAAGCATGTTGAAGCTCCTTTAAAGTTTGCTGCACAACATTTAGACAAGCCTGTGAAATACTGTGAGAATATAGTCTGGTCAGATGAGCCCAACACTGAACTCTTTGGATGCCATAATACACACCATGTTTGGAGGTCAAATGGCACTGCACACACCCCAAACACACCAACAGTGAAGTGTGGAGGTGGGAACATCTGGCAAAATTCCTATAATTGAAGGAAGGATGAATAACAATCTGCTGCCATCTACCAGGATGATGAAGATGAAACGAGGGTGGACATTACAGCAAGACATTGATCCCAAACACACAGCCAAGGAAACTCTCAGCTGGTTTCAGAGAAAGAAAATGAAGCTGCTAGAACGGCCCAGCCAATGAGCTGACTGGAATCCAATAGAAAATCTATGGAAAGAAGTAAAAATCAGAGTTCATAGAAGAGGCCCACGGGACCTTCAAGATTTGAAGACTGTTTGTGGAAGAATGGGCCAAAATCCCACCTGAGCAACGCATGTGACGAGTTCCTCCATACAAGAGACGTTTTGAAGCGTCATTACAACAAAGGCTTTTGTACAAAGTATTAAATACATTTACATTACATACAATACTTTTTTCTCTGTATCATTCCGTTTTATTACAGATAACTTAATTTCTGAACTTATTTGTTTTGGTTTCTTTGCATGTGTGTATTGCATGGGTTGTTACCAACATCTGGTGAACATTTCATGTCAATAGCACCTTTAGAAATATATTTACTGAGAAAAATGGTGACGTGTTCAATACTTATTTTACCCACTGTATATCTGATGTCATCATTCACTACTGCTCAGTTTTTGATATTTCCTACTTTATTTTAATGCCTTAATTGTTGATTATATAAACAAACACATAATTACATTATGAATTAAGTTAAGCGTACAAAAGACGAAGAGCAGAATTGCCAATGACTTCGATACCCTTCGCCTGTATTTTTCCAATGAATACTGTTTGAAGAATTGAGGACAGATCAAACACATCTCCATAATATCATGGGAAACAAGTCATAAGGAAAGGGTTGGTGATAAACGTGTGAGCTGGGATCCATGAGGAATTTAAAGATGTATATCTTTATGAGTAAATGGGAAGTATGGGAATACAGCTGCGACAGAAATAATAGAAAAGCATTTTTGTTCCGTTTCACTCTTGTGTTCTTGTTTGCACTATGCAATGTGCTTGTCACCACGTTGTCACATGCATGCGCAGTGCTGTTCTTCTATAAAAAACATGTCTACTCAAGCAGATATGGATATTTTCTGCATCATTTAGTCAGCAGTGAGCTGAAGAGGTTTGCAGGTGACATCCTTCTTACATTTATGACAAGCAAACCTCCAATACGTCTTCACGGTTACCTACTTTACCTTGCTGTGCGTTGCAGTGGAAAAACAAACAAAAACAACTTGTAAACCCTGCCCATCATGCTGTGTCTGCCAGTAGACCAAGCCAGTTGTCTCCCTTTGTTAACGAAATCAATAACATCCAATCTAATACTGCTGCAAACCAGGCTGGGGAGAGACATGACAGTGGACCAGAATAATAAAGTTGTGGTGCCTTATTAAAAAATAGGGAAATTGGTGCCATAATTCTTTGTGAGTTCATCATTACAAGTGACACCTTTCACATTACACATTTGTTATTCGACCCATTGTTAATATAAAAAATATCTCTACTGCTTCACCCCACCAAACTCTTCCCTTGCCTCCACACACGTCTGGCTGCTGATTGTTCACATACGCACACTTGTGCACTGCACCATACAGGCACAGACACATGCCCAGCCCATCTTCTCTCTCGCTCTCTGTTTCTCCCCTCCTCCTCCTCCTCCTCCTCCTCCTCCTCCTCCTTGATCCTCTCTCCTCCTCCTTCACATTCTCTCCTCTTCTCGATCCAGCAGCATTCTCTGGCTCTCTCTTCTTTCTCCACAGTCAGCAATAATGACCAGCACAGTATCAGGTAAGACGACACGCTCCACACCAGCTCGTTGATTTGTTGAAATTGTCTGGATATTTTGTGTGTGCATGTGTGTGGGAGGGGGAGGGGGAGTGGCGGGCTGCATTGTTTTAAGTCTATAGTACAGAGGGTCTGTGTGTATCTGTTCAGTTTTCATGACAACTGGGGTTTTCTTCTCCCATTGTACCGGAGCCCTGATGAAGATAAAGATGTCCCATACGGACATGTAGGTGCAGCCAGATTCTTCCAGAAACAGCTAGTTGTTGATTGTTCATGTGCAGTAATTTGTAACCACAGCTGAATAACAGCCAACTCACTGATGCCGATTGTAAACTTTAAACACAGATTCAAACAAAAAAAAAAAGAGAGCGAGAGAGATTTACATACAGTATATTTTCTTAACAAACAGTTTATAAATAAAGTGCTAATAAAATCATATTTTTAAGAAAAAAAAAAAATTATCCAATATAAGCTTGTGCAAAATGCAATTAATTTTTATCAATAAAACAAACAATGTCCTTGAAGCCCCAACGCTGTTTAAAAGTCTCTAAATCTTCAATATGTTTATAAAATCTGAACTCCAACCAGAGTGTGGCTCTGACGTTACACAGCCTCCAGCCCTTCTCTATTCTCTATTCTGTTCTTCCTGCTGACATAAATGATCATCTTGGCTTCTCCTGAGAGGAAGTTTAGGAGCTGCCACTTTTCCTTGTTTGTCTTTTTGTAGGCAGCTCCCATGATAAAAACACTCTCAGTAAAAACTACATCAAAGAGACTAAAAACCAATGTTAAAAGAGAGAAGAAACTTGTGAGTCTCTTACACTCAGTAAAAACATGGAAAACAGTCTCGCTAAGATCACAAAATGGACACTTGTTAATAACAGCAGGATTAATAACAGAAATAAAAGCATTAGAAGCGATAGCGCCATGTAAAATCCTCCACTGTGGGCCAGGTCCGCTTCCTCCACCCAGTCTTTTGCTCCACACAGTCTGCTGCACAGGACAGTTCTGTGGATGCTTTTCACACAGTTGGCATAAAGAGTTTTTTTGTCTGCTCTGAGCAGAGACAGTTTGTCCAGGTTACTGACCTTGAGCAGGGGCCCGTTCAGCTCTCCTAGCCCTGGGCTCAGGTAGATTTCAGGAAACGGGTCCGCTGGGTCTGGATCAGCCTTTCCCCGGCTACAGTTTGTTCGGAGGCTCCTCTCCTCTCCAGAAAGCCTCTGGCTCCAGAGCTCCAGGATCCTCTGAGCCTCTCCAGACAGACCCAGCAGAGAGCCCAGGGCCCGGGCATCGCTCAGAGCTGGCCCCACTGCATCCACCAGCTGCTGTAGACTCAGGGTCCTGGACCTGCACAGCGCCACCATCAGGCCGGGTGTGGCGCTGCTGCAGATGTCCAGCCTGGCTCTGTGAATTAAAGGCTCATTTAACAACCAGTGCAGAGAGTCAGACTTTTAAAAAGGGCCCAAAACTTAAAAACACCCTGATAAAACGGAGGAAGCTCACTTAACTTTAAACATTTAGAATCAGTTAAAAACAGAGCAGCATCCAGCCCCAGGTTATTCACGCGTCTGAGAATGCAGCTGGTCACATCTCTCCACACCAAATCAGCCGGGCCTGTAAGATCAGGTCAGACGGTGCCACAGTTGGGATGCCACAAGGTTGTTCAAAACCAAAACCCTACCTTTAAAAGACATTCGAGGGAGCAGCCATTTCCATTTGGAAAGTTTTCCCTCAATCTTCTCTGTGACGTTCTCCCAGTTCTTCTGGACCACGTCCTCCTTACCTAAAAACACACCTAGATATTTAAAACCATCTTTTTACCAGGTAAGGCTCTGGGGAAGAACTGGGAGACCGTCACGCCACTCACCGACAGCGAGGGCTTCACTTTTCTTCCAATTCACCCTCGCTGCCGATGTTACACTAAAACTATTCACAATATTGGTTAAAATGTCTGCATCCCTCTGGCTTCTAACAATAACAATAATGTCATCCGTAGGCCGATAAAACAATGCCGCTACTAAAACCAGGTAAAAACAGAACGTGTAGGTTGGAGCGTATTTTGCAGAGGAGAGGTTCCAGGGAGAGCGCATAGAGCATCCCTGACAGAGCACAGCCCTGCCGGATGCCTCTACACACTCTAAAAGGAGCACACAGACCACCATTGAACTTCAACACACTCTCAACTTCACTGTACAACACCCTGATCTTAGCTATGAAGCCAGCGCTGAACCCAAACTTCTCCATCACTTTCCAGAGGAAGTTGTGCTCAACGTGGTCAAAAGCCTTTTCCTGATCTAGAGAAATCAGACCAGTATTAATGCCCAATGAGCTGGAGACCACCAAAACGTCCCGAATTAGGTAGACATTGTCTACCATGGACCTGCTGGGCACACAATAGGTCTGGTCCCGGTGGATGACCTGCTCCATAGCCCTCCCCAGCCTGGTGGCCAGGGCCTGGGACAGAAGCTTGTAATCCACACACAGCAAAGACACAGGGCGCCAGTTTTTGATGTCCTGCAGGTTTCCCTTCTTTGGCAGAAGTGTGATTACAGCTCTGTGGCAGGACATCGGCATGGAACCAGAGGCCAGACTTTCATTAAAAACATCTAAAAGATCATTTGCTAAAATATCCCAGAAGGCTTTAAAAAACTTGACTTTGAGGCCGTCGATGCCGGGAGCCCGCCGTCCCTGCATACCCTGCAGAACGGCCTGCAGCTCCCGCATGGTCAACGGCCCCTCGAGCTGTGAGTTTGTCTCCTCGGCGATCTGTGGTAGTCCACTACAGAACTCCTCCACCAGTGTGTCCTCCCTCTCATACTCACTGGCATAGAGGGACGAATAAAAACTCACAGCTCGCCTTCTGATCTGGCTTGGTTCTGTTATTTCCTGCACTGCGTCTGAAAGAAGTGAGTGGATTACCCTCTTCTGCCCGTTCTTTTTCTCCAGGCCGAAGAAGAAGCTAGAGGGAGCATCCATCTCGGTGGTGACCGGACCAGTGCACCCTGTACTTTAACCTCTAGCAGGTCGGCTAAGGCCATTTTTTTTACTTTGAGGATTTCAATATATCCTCGATCTCCTGTGGACACACTGTTTTTTTTCTAGTTCCACTATGTCACCCTCCAGGTCTTTCATAGATCTGGTGATGTCTTGTGTGACATTGAGGGTGTGCTGCTGACAAAGCATTTTTATCTCAGTCTTACCATGGTCCCACCACTGCCTAAGACTTTTAAAATCACCCTTTCTCTGTCTAAAAACACTCCATAAATAAATAAAAACCTCTCTAAATTTTTTATCAAAGGTTAAAACTGAGTTAAAATGCCAGTATGCGCTTCTGGGCACAATGTTTCTAATAAAAACATTACATAAAAGCAAGGAGTGATCTGTAAAACCAGCAGGTATAATAGTGCACATTTTAAAAATATTAAAACAATAAATACGGTCTAACCTGGCTGAGGAAATCCTATTCTCTGAGACCATGTGTACTGTCTAGTGTCTGCATGCATCCTCCTCCACACATCCACCAGGCCATGAGAGTGGACCAGCTGCCTCAGAGCGTTCTGGGATGCTGGATTGCGTGGATCTGCGTGGTTGCGATCTAAAGATGCATTTTCTGTACAGTTAAAATCCCCCCCCAAGAATAAAAAATCCTCCGAGGCACAGCCATTTAAAACATCATTAACTTTTTGTAAAAACAGCTTCCTCTCTGCACCGATCGTTGGAGCATACACATTTATAAAAGCAGCAGTAAAAAGGTCAAACCGTGCTTTCACTAAAAGCAACCTCCCCTCGATAAAATGTTCGACCTCCAGTGAGACTGGAGTAAAAGACTTGGAGAAGAGGAAGCCCACTAAGGGAAGTGTTGTGGCTTAAAATGACTTCCCCTTCCCACTCTCTCTTCCAGTCTGTCTCATTAAAACAGTCGCTGTGTGTTTCTTGTAAAAAAAGTACATCAACATGCTTCATTCTGGCAGATTCATAAATGTGTGCTCTTTTTTTAAAAACTCTGGCTCCATTCACATTTGAAACACCCACTCTACAGCTATCCATAACAAAAGATGTTTTAAATGCAAAAATAAAAACAAATAAATTAGTTAAAACACACATCATCAACGTTCATTTGTTTTTTTTACCTTTAACACAATTTTTTTCAATCTAAAAACCTCTTGGTCAGTGAGGCCAGACTCCTCTCTCTGGCTCATATGGAGTCTGGCTGAGATATTAAAAACGGCTATATCTGGAAAGTGATCCTCCACTTTGACACCATGCTGGTTTTTAGTTTGCTGGAGGAACACTTTCAATATTTCAGCCCTATACATTTTCTTTTTCTGGCTGCTACTTAAAACAAAACTAAAACCATAGCTGTTGTCTGAGGCAGGCACTTTCCTCTGTCTGCCCCTGCCTTCTTCCAGTCTGTCCTTCATCCCCAATTTTGATGTTTTTTGCCTCATTAGTTTCTTTTTTTGCCCTTCTTCTGCATTTTGTAGCAGGTTTTTGTTTGTTTTCCTCTAATACCGCCACTTCCTCCTCCATCTCGGCTTCCTCGACCTGTTCACCCCAAGTCCGTTTTTCCACTATATGATTTAAATTCATTTCACTGTTATTTTCTGTCTCTGTCTGTTCTTCACTGTTCTTATCTGTTTTATTTATCTGCTCCATATCATTTTCACCTGAGGGGGGGGGGGCCCCCAACCGCCGCAGCCGCCCTTGGCGGTGAGGCCCCCTCCCCAACAGCAGCGGCCCCGCAGCAGTGCCAGCAGTCTGGAGCCAGCCGGCTCCCCGCGCCACGGACAGGCCCTCGCGGTGTGTCCCTCCTCTCCGCTACCAAAACACTTCATAACCGATGAAGTTGCAAAAATCACATAGTCATAATCATCTACTTTATTATTAATGATTCTATCATTAAGTATCATATACAGTACAGCTGTCTGCGGTGAGACACTACGTGCTTCAGTAACTGAGACTTACATCCAGACAGCATCTTCTTTACCGGGGAAACTATCTTCCCGTGTCTGGACAGCTCTCTACTGAGGAACTCATCAGTTATGAAGGGAGGGACGTTGAACAGAATCACTCTGGTTCAGCAGGGTCAGTGGCTGAACTTGCACAAACACATCGTTCCCCACGACACCTGTCTCGATGACGCGGTGCACTTTCTCCACCTGATCCAGGAAGACGACAACGACGCTGTTCATCCACGCCAGCGACTTTACACTGCCATGTCCGACCTTCTCCCCCACAGCAAGCCCGATCTCCTCCACGCTTCACGGGAAGCCGGCAGATATCTTGATGCCGTGCTTCCTCGTGAGCTTGGTGAAATCTCCATTTACCATTGCATCAGACAGACAGACAAGTTATTCAAAACTTACTCTGCATCACTAATCTGCACCATTTTTTTGTGCCAATCCTTCCAGTAAATCTTGAGAATTTACACTGGAGAATTGAAAACTTAAACCTGCAATAACTTTGGTCCACTTGGGGGCAGCGGTGAATGTCCCCCTTACTTTTTAAAATTATATCTTTTTCACCCTCACTTTTATTGTTTCACTTTTTCATAGATTCTCTTGACGACAAGAGAAAACCGGAAGTGATGAAGAAGTTGATACTTTCATGTGAGTGGCCTTCAGTTGTTCTGGTGAAGACTTTTTCAGATTGCTTTACGTAATGCATTTAAAACATAAAGAAAAACAGTACAAAACATTAACAAGCCAATTAAAAGAATAGAAGCCAGAGCATCAACGTTTTTAACCTGGATTTAAAGGTGGTCAACGTCTCATGTCCTCTGGAAGTTTGCTGCACAGTAACTAAATGTAAAGGTAGAGATACAACAACAAAGCATCAGGTCTCTGTAAAGGAAACTGAAAAGGATAGCATAGCATTTATATTTATATTTATTGTTGTACTACCATTATTATCTACAATAAACCAATTTGAGTTATTTGCTATATTGATGTAAATGTACATACATTACTTAATAATAAATAAAAGACTAACATGCATGTATTATATGATTTATATGTACTGTATCTCTTTAAACGTGTCATTGATACACTCAGTGGTCAGTATTCTGTGTATCAAGCACTGATAGCTGACTCTTATTTGGAGGCTTCTTAAAATGCAGCAGTTTTTTCTAATTTCTAATTGGCAAGCAGAGGACTTCCAAGACACTAAACTTGTTTTGTTTTTTACCTTTAAGGAGTGTTGAACTAGAGTTTATTATCAATTTCTTAGTTCATTTGGTATTTTATAAACATTTTACATTGTCCATCTACATCCACAGGATCAATAATGACGCTACTTCCTGTAGTAACATTACTAATGTCAGCCTTTAAAAGGATTTTCACATAGGTGAGGTTATTCAGTAATACTTGTGCCCTGGTTCATTGCACTGCAGTGATCACTGTGCACCACATGCTTCCTTATATTTGATATGTGAAGTCGATGGGGGTCATGCCAGTTCAATACTGATCTCCATCACTTTCTCCGTGCACCGTCCTTCATCAGCAGTTTATCTCACATGATATTACCCCTGAGTGGGCCGTGAGCCTCGTCAATGCAGATCTTTGTCCCGCTCAACTCATTTTTAATTCCTTTTCATTCCTCATACACTGCTGTCGTGAATTTGGAGTCTTTCTTTTGCACCAAACCCGTGAATAATGTATCAAATACAGCTCGCTCTCTGGCTCTGCGAGCGAGTCTCCGCCCTGTTCCTTATCTCATCATGATCTCCCTTTGTGTATACCTCATGGGCCTCTCTGATGCACGCACACAGCTTCACCCTGGTGCTGTTTAGCCTCCACAGAGAAGCACAGCAGGAAGCTAGCTGCTTGGAAGGACAAAAAAGGAAGCGGCAGGAAATTGACAGTTGATGTCCATTATCCATCGTACCATTAGTCACGTATTCTATAACTGTCTTTAATATATTCTCTTAAGAAGAACAGTAAGAAGCAGATGAATAAATGGACGCATCATGTTTGTGTCTCTGGTGCTGTCAAGGCCTGGCCTGAGCAGGATTTATCATCCAACCAAAAACCTACTGCCCCTCTGCTCTGTGGCTGAAGTGTATGTCTGGGCAAAATAAATGAATAATAACAAAAACAATAATGGGGTAGTATAATAATAATAATAATAATAATAATAATAATAATAATAATAATAGTAGTCATTGTCATCATCATCATCATCATCATCTATAAAAATAAAAATAAAAATAAAAATAAAAATAAAAATAAAAATAAA
>CALSCE010010661.1:462484-502853 GCA_943593645.1 Bovichtus variegatus
CTGTCTGTCTGTCTGTCTGTCTTTCTGTCTTACTGTCTGTCTCTCTCTCTCTCTCTCTCTCTTTCTGTCTGTCTGTCTGTTTGTCCGTCTGTCTGTCTGTCCGTCGGTCTGTCTTTCTGTCTGTCTGTCTGTCTGTCTGTCTGTCTGTCTGTCTGTCTGTCTGTCTGTCTAATTGTCTGTCTGTCTGTCCGTCTGCCTCTCTTTCTGTCTGTGTGTCTGTCAGCCTCTCTGTCTGTCTGACTGTCTGTCTGCCTATCTGTCTGTCTGTCTGTCTGTCTGTCTGTCTGTCTGTCTGTCTGTCTTTCTGTGTTACTGTCTCTCTCTCTGTCTGTCTGTCTGTCTGTCTGTCTGTCTGTCTGTCTGTCTGTCTGTCTGTCTGTCTGTCTGTCTGTCTGTCTGTCTGTCTGTCTGCGTCTCTTCACTCCTGAGATATATGACAGAGCAAGCAAACAAAAAGATAGAAAATGATAAACAGCTTTCTGACTTGTGTTTTCCTGTCAGACCTGGAGGTGAAGTGCTTGAACAAGCGAGCGTTGGGCCAGTCGTTTGAGGTCATTCTGAAGGATCCCGAGCAGCCTGGGGACAAAAGCCAGCCTCAGCCTCTGCCTTCCCCCCAGAGGAGGGAGGTGTCGCTGGAGGAACTCCAGAAGAGGCTGGAGGCTGCTGAGGAGAGGAGGAAGGTAAGCAGATATGTCATCACAATATTTCATGAGGAAGTACCACTGATGATCTTTTTATTCAGTTGAAGGGGATTCATCTGCATTTAGCTCATGTACTTCCTCTCATTCTCAGCTGAGAATGTTCTGTACATTGTTTTTCCATCCTACTGATTATGTAATAGGTCACATATGTTTTCATTACACAAGCTCATGCTCTTAATTTAGTATTTACATATTTTTCAAAACCTTTATTAGATTTAACTGAAGTCTTGACATTCTCAAGGTCTTAAAAATATAATAAGAATATAATAAACAGAAAATATGGTTCATTAATAAATAGATTAAAAGTTATCTTTTAACATGTTTTCACAATGTTGAAATCCAATCTGGTTCAGCCACTGTATCATCCCTGAGATGCCTGGCGCTCACGCTAATATATATATATATATTATTATTTTTTGAAGAAACCAGGAAGCCTTTATTGACATCCCCCTGGATCCATCTTTTTACACGATCGCATCATGTTTTCTGTCGCATAGATTGTCTATGTTGTATTTTTAACTATGTTGTTTATTCTCTACGCACGCCCACTGAGACAAATGTGGAATTTGTGATATTGGGCTATATAAATAAACTTGATTTGATTTGATTTATGTTATGATACAGCTCAGTAGATTATATTAAACATGGATACTATGGGAATCCCTTTTGTTGCTCTGATTAAATTGAGACATTTTTACCCGAGTCAATACAAATATGTATGCATATATGTTTTACTGGTATAGAAGTAGTATTATCATTCTGGGCTTCAGTGGAGAGTTATAGGCTTCAGTGGAGAGTTTTAGTGTTTACAATTTCAGGGATTTTAAAATAAAACTGTCTGGGAAACTACCAACACATTTAAAGCTCACTAACTAAATTCCTCTATCTCATTTGTTTATTCACTACACATAACAGGAATGTAAAAATGACCATTTTCATAGGGGGACTTACTGGAATGAACGCTGTGTTCTTCCATCCTTCCTCCAGTTTCCCCAGTTTCTACTGCAACATCCCCTGAGACCGATTATTGGATGTCTCAAACACGACTTTTCAGCAGCCAGTAGAAATACAAGTGACCATGAAAAGAGGGTTGGAACACAATGCAACCTGGTACGAGTGTTGAAATGTTTGGGTTGACAAAAGTAGTGTGCAAGACGACAGTTATGCAACATAGAAATAGCTCTGAACAGATACATAAGCGGTACAAGTAAAATCTGTTTGTTTTTCTCCAATCCAAAGGGTAACACAGTGAGTCAGGAGCAGATGATAGGGATAGGGATTCGCTGAGGCACTGTGTTGAAACTTCAGTGGGTGGTTTTTATTTCAAAACAGCATGAGCCATTAAGTGGCTTTTGAAATGTAAAAGTCATTAAGTCAGCCCTGCAGATGTATCATAGTTATTTTGTGCTGCAGGGCAGTGAATGTCCTACTGGTTGTAGTATTAAAGCTGTCAGGAGCTTCACCCATTCTTGGGGAAAAACAAACATTCATTCTTTTTTCTCTGGTTTTCATGAATCCCTGCCAACCCAAACTGTCATTTCCATAATCACCGCCATCATGAAGGTGAGTCCACCCTCTTTGTCTGCCCCCTAAAATCTGTATTTTCCACCCTGCTGTAGTCCCAGGAGGCCCTGGTGCTGAAGCAGCTGGCAGAGAAGAAGGACCACAAGCAGGAGGTTCTCCACAAGGCGCGTGACGAAAACAACGTCTTCAGCAAGAAGACAGAGGAGAAGCTCATCCAAAAGATGGAGATCAACAAGGAGAACCGGGAGGCCCATCTCAATGCTCTCAAAAAACGGCTGCGTGAGAAAGCAAGTGTTCCAATTCTGTGATCATTTGTGATTGTAGGTATGAAAAATATGTGACAGTAATGTTTCTCCACCAAAATTTGGACCATATAACATCAGCATAAATTCGGCAAGAAAGCAATTAACTGTATTCCCCAAAATGTTGTTGTTGCTGGTGGTAAATAATCTAACCAGAAGTGTTTTGGTACCACTTTACATAAGGGACACAAACATGTGAGTAGTTACCAGGGAACAACTGAGGAACTAGCAGATAAAACCATTAGTTAATGAATAATTCATAATCAAATTATACAAAGTAGCGAATAAAAAGTTCTTGATAAGTTAATCGAGAAACGAATGAGGAACTAATTGCTTGAACCATGAGTATCTCCTAATCACTTTTATAAAGTAGCTCAGGATTCGTTAATTAAGAAACGAGTGAGGAACAAATCAGGAAGGACTTGATAGTTGATGAATTGTTAATGAGTACTGGGAGATCCTATAATAATGTCATTAAGAAATGATTAGTTCATGAATATCTGTGAATCGATTATACTGACCATTAACTTTGAACCAGCTGGTGACTCACTGTACCCCAAGTAAAGTGAGACATAATACTGACTAGTTACTAAGTAGTCCCTCATTACTTCATCATTTCTTCACAATTAGTTCCATAACAAGATATCTGGGAAAATGGGATTCTTAACGTGTTCTTAAGTGTTTTATCAATCACTTTCGGACCACATGAATATTGAATATTATGAACGTCTTTCTAGCACAACATCACAACTTCATGACTTCATCTTATTGCTGTATATATGCTTTGAATATGAAATATGATGAAGTAATGAGGGACTACTTAGTAACTAGTCAGTAGTATGTGTCACTTTACTTGGGGGGACAGAAAAACAGTAAGTAATGTTTAAGTAATCAGTATGAAAGTAGTCAAAGTGGTCAGTATGATCGATTGACAGATATGCATGATCTAATCACAACTTAATTATTAATTAGTATAGGATCTTCCATTCTGCTCTGTGGTAACTCATCATTATCTACTATATATTCCTTTATTAGGAATTATTAGAGAAGTACTTACAATTATCAAGTCCTTCCTATTTTGTTAGTTTCCTAATTGACTAATCATTAGCTTCTTTATAAAATGTGATTAGGATTTACTCATTAACTAATGGTTCACAAGCAGTAAGCTCCTTATTCTTTTCCTGCTCACAGAACAGGTCACGGAAACGAGGCGTGAACAAGTGGCTTGAGAGCTTGGCATGAGCACAGACAGAGCATTAAGGCTGCCTTAAATACAGAGTTTATGTATCTTTGTATTGTGTTTCTGGAAACTTTAACAGCTCAGCAGTCTACCGTGTTTCCGGTCTTCACAGATAAAAAAAAAGAAAAAAGAAAAAGAAAGTTGTGCCTTTAAATTCCATGTTTCACAGCAGCCCCACCTTCTGTTAGTAAGTACGTTTCATTTGCTTCTTGTGGATGTGACAGTTAATTACTTTATTTTACAGGAAGCTCACGCCACCGAGGTACGCAGGAACAAGGAGCTTCAGGCTGAACTCTCGGGCTGAAGATGTTTTCTACACTCAGAATTCCCCAATATCATCCTACACTGCACCTTTCAGGACTCAAACTATTCAGCACCAAATAATCTTTCTCATCTGTCTCATTTTTGTTGAACCACACACATTTGGAAGTGCAGATACATATTCTGAACGAACACAATGCAGCTGAAATAAAGTCCAATCCTGAGCCAAACAAGTTCTATGTTGGGTTTATCTTGTAAGTGAGAACAGGCGCAGGGCAATAATAGTGTATAAATGTAAAATAACTGCTTTAGTAAAAAGCTATAACTGAAAAATATGTAAATGTGACTAGTCTGATAAAAGTTGATTAGTTTACTGTGAGTTTTTGTGACACCCTTCAGGACTGCGCTAAGCATTTTTAGGTCCTAAGTGGGATTGTGCTTTAAGGGTCCCCCTCTACACTGAAAATTATTTTAAAAAATTGGCCCGATGTTTGTGCATTTAAAGATCGTTCGGCCCAAACACAGATTGCGACCAACTGATACCCCACCACTCACCCCTTCCTGCAGAAGACTGCAGTAACGAGGACCTTCGCCTTGCTCAGAGGCCATCCATAACATGACACTATTTTAAGAGCAACTAAATTCAGGGTGTGGCTGGCGTCAAGCGTGTCGGAGAACTACTGTGGCCTTCAGGTAACTTAAAAACGTGAAACGCCCTCTCTAGAGCCTGTTTGGTTTGTCCGTTCTGGGCTACTGTAGAAACATGGCGGGGCAACATGGCGGACTCTGTGAGGATATGAAGGGCTCATTCTAACAAAAACACAATGATTCTTAGTTTCAGGTGATTATATCCTAATCAAAAGATAGTTATCAATATTATCTGTGACGCCCTGTGGTTCACAATATGCTAATAACAAAGTGCTTACATGCCAACTAACAACTATTGGATGTTAAGCTGATGTGCAGCATTCAACAGTTAGCATGTTACCATATTAGCATGCTATCATCTCAGTTAGCATGTTAATAAATGGCATGTAATATTTCACATGTATATAATATATATAATTTATAATAATTCTGTGCCTGCCTTAAGCATGATAACATTAGCATGGTATTTAATATTATCAGAAAAAATGACAATCAATAAGAGAATTATAGTGCACAATAGGAAAGTTGATTAAAAAAAAACTGTATCTGGCAATTAGACCCCATCGTGACATCATTATGTTAGGGGTTTAGTGATGCTACGAGCAGTACAGGAGGATCCCTATGGAGTCTAGACACTGCTCCTGGTGAAGGAGAGAGAGAGACACACACAGAGAGAGAGAGAGAGAGAGAGAGACAGAGAGAGACAGAGACAGAGAGAGAGAGAGATTCAGAGACAGAGAGAGAGAGAGAGATTCAGAGACAGAGAGAGACAGAGACACAGAGCGAGAGAGAGACAGAGAGAGAGAGACAGATAGAGATAGAGAGACATAGAGAGAGAGAGAGAGAGAGAGAGAAAGAGATAGAGAATAAATAAGTAGGCACTAGGCTGCTCTGTAGGCGATGGCCGTTTTATTGAAGTGTCTCAGTAAGCCCTGCCGGTGTGACAGAGGGTTGGCATGAACACCAGGACATGGAGTTGTGAAAACTGTTGTAAGTCTGTAATCTAAAGTTTGAGTTGTTAGAAGGAAGGTGGAGGATGTCGGAGGTGGAGTTCATGTTCCACACTGTGTGGTGGATCTGGATGTGTTTGGTCCAACACTTCATTGAAGCTCTAAAATGCTAACAGAGTGAGCTATTCAAACCCAAGATCTGCAACCATGTTTGGAACGCACTTACATTTATAAGAAATATGTCAGAGTAGGCTACTAGCTAATAGACTGCGATTATATTAAGACAATGAAGAAATCATTGGACTCGATAACAAAATTAGTCAATAGATTCCTCCAGGAACACCATGGAGGTTTTACATACAGGGAAATCACACAACATGCAGCTTCCTTCACGAGACAGCTATTGTTAAAAACGAGGAAGATAAAGTATGAGGGTCTAGAGAGCGCATGCGTATCATTTGAACCTGATCGTGACGCAAAGTATGAGAAACGAAACTTAAGTCGGACAGGCAGATCCCCGTAACCGTGAAGCGGAGCGGACGGCTGCAGCTGTGGCCAGGTGTCTGACGACCGAGCGGTAAGTCCACACGATGCTGCTGTCAACATTCAACATTCAATCCTGTATTACCTTATCAATGAAACAATGCAATACTAAGATGCAATATACTCCGCGATATTAGGCTACAATATTTGTGAAGATCAGCGTATTTGACGGCAATTAGTATTGTTTATCATGGTCATTATAATCATAATAATAATAATAATAATAATAATTATTATTATTATTATTAGTAGTAGTAGTAGTAGTAGTAAACACTAGTTTTGAGCTTTAGAAGCGCTCACTTCAGTCTGTGAGTCTGTTGCTGCCTGTGGTTGCTCCTCGTATTGTATTGAGAAAATGGTCAACTGCGCCATCTAGTGGTCAGCTCAGTTGTAACTTTCACTGAGCGTTCTTCTCAACTCTTTTGACGTTTGATGTTTGTTACAAAGTTTTCCCTGTTTTTGGCCATTTGCTAATTGCTTTATTAGAGTGGTGTTTTGTACTCTGTATTTGTTAAGGAACGAGCTTACTCTCTATTTAACTCAATGGATACAAAAGAATATAAAGTTAAATCTGTCAAAGCAATTTTGAATGTAGAAGCCCCATTTACACCTGGCGTTAACATGTGATCTGTACAGATATGTTATGCAGGTGTAAATGCAAGCGGAACGCATTGTGATCACAGCGGAATTAGATCGTCCGGACCACATGTGGAGGTTGTCTGGCTCACATTGTGATCAGATCTCAGATCATCACATTGTCAAGAAAGGAATTTGAGATTTGTGTCCTTCCTGGGTGTCTAGACCTCACATTTTAATGCCAGACTGTTCAAACGAATGTGGTGCTAAAATATTTGCCGAAAAAACATAAATGACTGGCTTTCTGAATTAAAGATATTGAGCACACTTCTCATCATGATGTCTTCTATGCTGTTTTCTTTTTCAGGTTCATTCCAGCTAAATTGGACATTTCTCACACTTTGGCCTTCAGTTTGTCAATAATAATGACAAGTTAAAGACAAGTAAGGTTGACAAGTCCAACCTTATTCTGTCAGAGGTCAGTTAGTGTTTTAGTTAATCAGACTTGCCATAATGAAGATTGACAAATATCCAACATCTAACTAATCAGAAGACACACATTCCCCCTACTGCACCATTAGACTCTAAATCAGTCTGAGCATATTTCTACAATCTGCAGGGCAATTACACGTTTTGAATCCCGATGCTGACTTTAGCATTATGAATGTATCACAATGTCCGCTAGCGAATCCCAACTGGCTCCTCTTACATCAACGTACGACCTCAAACTTGGATGCACTCAATGCTCTGTCAAGGAGAAAGAAATTACATATACGTTGAAATCAGTCAACCACCAGTGTGCACACAATCTCCTGCTCTGCAAAGCCAAAGGTGGCAGCAAATGGAGGCCTGTTTCAAGGCGGCCCACGTTTCCAAACCCGAGTCAGTATGTGGTATGTTGCTTCTTTGTGGAGGGCTTTGGTTGCTCATACCACAAGAACCGCTGCACCTTTGCAAGAAGTGATGAGGAAGCTGCCGTTTGGACATTTGAGAAGCATCACAGATTCAACCATGTGTTTCTCTGTAATCTTGTCACTCAGTCTGAGAGGGGATCGGATCAGCCTGATCACTCTGAACCTCTGGGTGACCTCTTGCCAGCTCTAGATTTGAAGGCTGCGTGTGAGCTGTGTTCCATCAAGGAAAAGGAAATAACATACACAGTTCAGTCAGTTAGTCACAAGTGCAGTAGGAATATTCTTTTAGCCAAAGACAAAGCCTCTGACCAATGGAGGCCTGTCTCTGAGCGGCCTAAACATGGACAATTTGGTCCAAATATTGTTTACCAAGTGTGTAACTCTTTTGTTGAGGGCTCTGGATGCACACAACACGGACAGGGATGCACCTACGCCAGAAGCAATGAAGAGGCCACTGTGTGGAACTATGTTAGAGACAAAGAAATTGATATAGATGAGTTCATCAGACTTGTGATTAAGTCTGAATATATTTCAATATCACCTGAAAGTGCAGCTGAAAGCATACTCCAACAGTTTTCAGGTGAATTCATCGAGGTCTGCAAAGACTGCTTTCATGATCGTCCACAAAAAATAACAGGCAAAAGGTGGAATTTCACTTGTTCAGCAGATGCAGCGCACACCTGGGACCCAGCCTTAGTTCATCACCTATCAGAGAGTAATACAAAGCACATCTACAGCCAGGTGCGGCCTCTTCGCCAGAACTGTCAGTTTAAGTACTGCAGTCATGTCAGGCAAGGCAAGCCCTGTTGGCATGAGGCCGGCCACTGCCAGTCCGCCCAGAGCGAGGTGGAGATGTCCGTGTGGAAAGCGGAGCACAGTGGGCTCTCTGTTCAGCCTCATCTCCTTCAGCTGGGCCGGCGGGAGCAGACGGTGCCCAGACAGGTCACCATGTACTGCAAAGTTTGCCTCGTGGTGCTATCCTCTCCAGAGAGCTTCTACAAGCACTGCTCCTCTTTGGAGCATGCCCGGTTACTCTCTGAGGACACCACCACCAAGTGGAGAGGACGACCGCCTCCACACAACCACCAATCAGAGTTCTGGCTCTGTGAGAGGTAAACAACACTGCTCCCCTTTGCATGTTTTACAACCATATCATCATGCAGGTTATTTATCATGGCAGACTTAATCAATCTGAAAACAAGCAGAACTTAACCCATTGGTTTTTACCAAAAAGTTTTATGGGGCTCTCCCATTGTTTTTGTTTCATCCTGTTTAGAGGACATGGCTATGGTATTTTATATTTTCAATTGTCAACAAATCCCATGAAAAGGCCAACAGCAACATTGCATTATGTGTCATGAATATATACTTATTAAATATATACTATATATACTAAAATTCTCAGTAATTTACTACAACAGCACTGTAGTTTTCTTTACAAACTTACCTCAAACAGGAGGAAATAATGCATTTTATGGTGACTATTTTTAGCGGTGGATTAATCCACATTTGGTGATGTGGTGAGTATTTGTGGCTACAGGACAGTGTGTGAGATTGAGTCAAAATAAAGTACAGTGTGTGTGTTCATGGTGATGAAGGAACATGTCACCCAGTGCAACAGTGAGACTCATGACGAGTTTTTAACAACAATGGAGCTCTATGGCACAGAGGAAGAAGATACATATCAGGCTGTGATACACACACAATACATTCATTGTTGGTTCGGGTCTTTTTCTGGGATTTGTTTTCAATAAGAAAAACAGCACATCCCCAGACTTTTCCAGGTTCTGAGTAGTTAGTGTGTTCATATTGTGAAACAATTAAGTTACATACATACACTCAAAGATGCTAGCATGCATACTGAATTAATTGGATTTTTCTATATTTATTTCACACTGTGAGGAGCAACTCACAGTGTGAAATACATCCAAACTAACAGCGTAAGGTGGTAAGGTATGGAAATAAAATAATACACATTGTTAAATGTATCACGATTAAATGTGACACAAATAAATCAAAAGCATATGTTAAAAATATGTTAAGCATATGTTGTTTTTACTGTCCCAAAGTGTCAATTTTACTTTTCTATTTCATCCTAGACCACAAACATGCGAGTACGGCAACAAGTGCCCAAAAGCTCATTCTGTGGAAGAACTGAAGGAGTGGTTGATGCGTGCTGCAGAGGAGAAGGAGATCAGACATAACATTGGAGCCCAGGGCCTCATGTGCTATAATGAAAGGCTTTTGGAGGAATACAAAAACAGCAGTAATGAAGTACACATTGTGAGTACGAGTCTTTGACTCATTATTATCTAATTCTGTTCAAATGTTTTCAGTCAACAGAGAGGCACACCGTGTTCTCAAAGAGTCTTTAAATCCAGCCAATATTGCATACTTACATACATACAGACAGACAGACTGACTGGTGTACATTTACACATTAAACTGGGAATAGAACCAGAATAGGTTTTTCCATCAAGTGTAAAGTGAACAAGTGCACAGGTCACACAGTCTGGCTCAGGTGTTTTTGTGATTTTGCTTCATTTGATAAATGACAGTAGAGATAAAGATGCCTGACTGAAGTTGGACCTAGTGCGTTGTGGATATATATAAGCCTACCACAGACACTTATCTCTGCGTCTTATCTAAGTATAGTGATTTCTGCCTCCCAAAGACTTGCAACACTGTAGAATGCTCCCTTTAATTTCCCATCAACACATATAAAAAAGGACGCACAGATAATTATATAATTATATTATACGTTTCTGACTTCTAACAAAAGCAGTTGGTTAGTTTACTAAATACATGTTTTTTTTATTTTACTATTTGAGAGTTCAATCATGTATTCTTCAGTTCCTCACCATCCTAAATCCAAATATTTTAATTCACCATTTCAAACGTTACAGATATCAGAACAAGTTGATGATGTCAGCATCTCTTGTGATGAATATTTAACTGTGGAGAGTCAACAGATCAATGCAACACTGCAATGGAACTTCCAAGTTGAAACAGAGGTAAGATTTTCACAATAAGACATGGAAGTTGGTTAGTATTCCTGTGTGAAATGAGAAAAAAGTATGCTGCTGAATATCTAACTTCAGACTACTTCATACAGACACAGTGCCCTTTTCAGGTTTCCTGTAGATTTGGAACAGTGTCTGACACAAAGTAGCCCAATCAAAGTCATGAAAGTAGCCAGAATATATCATATATTTAGTATGTGTGTGTGTACTGTGAAATTCTTGAATGGTATTATCAATATGTGAATGATCAAGATAAATAATCAACTGACGACCATGTCAGGGCACCTGATTGGGGGACCTCTTGATCACAAGTTATCTTGTCTGTTTGTATGAAACCGAGGGGAAAAAGGAGCGGGAATAGGGAGGAGATAGCAATGTGATAAACCATCACTGGAATGCAGTAATGGGCTTGGGGAAAGTTGGAGAAGTGGAACAGGATGATACCAGTATGCATTGATAAATGACTCTGAGCAGGAGAAGGTAAAGAAGGGGATAACTAATATGGTTTTGGCCCCAGCAGGCTCCACATTAGGAGGAGTTAGAATTAATATACAACTGACGATTATATTGTACTCTGTTTGATCTACAGTACAGTAGTCTGTCTCATTGTTAGGTCATACCTATTTAATTGAATGTTTGGTAGTACCACCAGTTGCATGTTAAATTACCACATAGCACAGCCTGTCGTGAGCTATTGCTAAAATATAAAATGCCCTGAAGTTGAATGCAGTGTTCAAACATTACCCTTTTTACTCTGTACTCCATTACTCTTCTTGGTGTCAGTGTACTGTCTTTATCTTTATCTTCAAATATTTTTTTCTTTAATGTCCCAGAAGTGTTTTGTCATAGTATGCTTAATTGACACTTTTCTGTATGTACAGAGACAGCTTGTGCATGTGGCGCTGCTAAAGCAAGAACCAGGAGCTTCATTCACACTTGGTGACATCAGTTCTGTGCCCTGTATCTACACCTCAGGTGAACAACTTCTCAGTGAAGACATGTCCTATGGCATCACTGTGTCTTTCACATCCATCAACCCAGGCCTGTATGACCAGTGGTTAGTACTAGATTTTGACATGAGACCAGTGCTCTTGAAGAAACTCAGGGTAAGAGTAGGCAAGCTGTCATTGGATGACATTGAACAACCAACTGTGAACCGTGGACCCAGCTTTCAAAGTGCTGAGCGTTGGCATCGTGGAAACAGGGTTATCATCCCATGTTCGTCCAGGACAGAAGAACAGGAGGAGCTGTTAAAGGAGTACAAGCCTCCTCAGATTAGCTTTCTGTATAAATCTTCCAACAACAGCCAAACATCTCTAAACAATGAGAATTACAAAGAAAGAATGCACCACTTCCTGTACAACGAGGAACTGGCGGAGGACCAGATGGTTTCAAGGTAATATGCTTATCTGTAGCGTTTTCCTTATATGATGTTTGGAATTTGCACATATTTACTAAAGCTAAGCTTCTTTTTCTTCTTATTTACTTTAGACTAAATGTTTGTGGAGAAATCACAACATTGGACACGCTGAACAGTACAAGGTTTGGCATGATGATGGCTCCTCTGGGAGAACTCTTCTGTGCTGTCTCGATTCCTTGTAATCTCACACCAGACACCCCTGAGGGACTGGCACTAAAACGAAGCATCCAGTCTGCGCTGATAGCCCCTTTATCTACAAGTCGTCGAAATTCCAAGGTCTATGAAGCCATCATTCAGCGAGACAAAACAAGTGAGAACAACATGTATTTGCAACTGTCTAAAAAATGTTGCTCTGATCTTACACTCAAAAGCAATGAATCGTATCAAATGGAGGTGCAGTTTCAGCTGAATCGCCACAGTTTCTGCACCATGCACAAGGCCGTAGACCTCCTTCCTGATACAAAAAGAGTGCTACCAGACCTTAAAAACTGTGGAGTTCCTGTGACTAACATCCGCTATGAGAAGCTCAACACAAAGCAGCAGTCAGCAATTGACTTCATCACAGGTAACTCCGATGTCCAAAAATATGTGGCACCACTCCTCATCTATGGACCATTTGGAACTGGGAAAACATTCACCCTTGCTGCAGCAGCCAGAGAGCTTTGTAAGCAGCCTTGCAACAAAGTGCTTATTTGCACCCACACTAACAGGTAATACATAGTATTAGAAACGTGTTTAATGATATATTGATTGTATGATTGATTGAAACATATTGACATGTGCTCCCCAAGTCCTTTATGAAACCTTGTGTTACTTTCAAAGTGTTAATCTAGTCTATGCTCATTGCTCTAAGGTTTAGCCCACCTTTTGTAAAGAAGTTATGATGTTAACAACACCAATATGTACTTTTGTCCTTGACATTTTTGTTACTTTTCAGTTCTGCAGATCTGTACGTCAGAGATCACTTCCATCCATTCATCGACAAGAAAAGTGATGGAATGAGGCCAATTCGAATAAAAGCAAACAAACAAGGGAGTGCTTTGCTTGCCACAGATGAGATTACTTTGAAATACTGTTTGCTTTCTGAAGATGGACAGTATTTTTTACCACCTACAAAAACTGCTTCAGATTGCCACCAAATAGTCATAACCACCACAACAATGGCAAGACATTTTCATGACCTCAATCTCCCCGAGGGATACTTCACCCACATACTAATTGATGAAGCCTCTCAGATGCTAGAATGTGAAGCCTTGATGGCCCTCGATCTTGCTGGGCCAAACACCAGAGTTGTTTTGGCTGGAGATCACATGCAAATGGGTCCCAAGCTTTTCTCAGTTGATGATCATCACCGTTCAAATCACACACTCCTTAATCGCCTGTTCCATTACTATCAAGGCCAAAAGTGTGACGCTGCCCAAAACAGTAGAATCATTTTCAGTGAAAACTACCGCTCAACCAAAGAAATTGTGGAGTTTGTGTCCACCCATTTCTACGTTGGTAAGAATGATGTTATCAAAGCAATAGGAAATGTTCCAGCTCCTGCAAATGGCCATGCCCTAAAGTTTCACCATGTTAGGGGAGAGTGTCTCTTGGACACTTGGTCTATGTCTTGGTACAACAAAGAAGAAGTTGCTGAAGTGGCTGAAGCAGTGAAAGAGATTCTCAATCACTGGCCCTTGACATGGGGGACCAAGAACCCAAGCTCAATCTGCGTTCTATCAGAGGGATATCAGGTAAATTTCAACTTTTTAGATGTCACAAGACTAAAACTAAAATATTAATTACGTTAATGATATGGTGAAGATTTCTGCATGAATGTATTTTTCATTGTCATATACGGTCAGAGTTGTAATAGTTTAATTGTCTCAATTGTTTTTTATGATTCGTAGGTTCGGCAAATTAAGGCAGCACTTTTGAGAACCGGCCTTACTGAAGTCCATGTTGAGAATCTTGCAAATGTGCAAGGTAATTTTTATTTAACTTTAACAACTCCTGGATGACTATCCCATTTTGTTGGACATTAAGGGTGCCCAACCCGCACACCTGTCTGACCATTCAAATGTTATGTTTGTATTACCTTTCTTATATATTATTGTGATTTTACATAATACACATTGTCTCCATGTGTTAACAGGCAAACAGTTCAGGGCAGTCATAATGACAGCTGTGCAAACACGTGACAGCCTAAAAACATCTCACCTGCTTGGTCTGGAGCTGTTCAATGATGCCCGTGTGTTAAACACTGCAATGACTAGGGCTCAGTCCCTCGTAGTTGTGGTTGGAGATGCTGCTGCCCTCTGTTGCTTTGGGAAATGCTCAGAAGTCTGGAAGAGCTACATAGACCACTGCATCAGCAACAGCAGTGTTGCACCACAGCATTTCACCAAAGCTTTCTTTGAAAAAGATGTTATGGAAACTGCAAGGTTTCAGAAGTCTGAACATGTGGATAAGAGCAACACTCTCAGTGATGCGATTCTTCAAGAGTTGAAAGATGACTATGAACACCTGAAAACAGAATATAGTTTAGATCAAGACGGATTGAAATGCGAAGACTTCGACCACCACAAGTCCAGATCATCATACAATATCAGTGATGTTGGTAAAGACCTTTTGGAGTTGTGTAATAAACAACCAGAGATGTACAAGCAAGGAAAGTTGGTCAGGGAGTCATATAACAGAGGTTATGTTGTACCATTTCACAACCCCACCACATGCATCAGAATCAATGGAAGGGCAAACCTGGGTAAGGTCTTCACTGGAGACGAAGTGGTCTTACAAACAGCAAGGGTGGTCAGTATCACCAAGGAAGCTGAATCTGCCCGTGTACTTGTGTGTCTGCTTGAGGATGAGGATTACAGCAAACCACGACAGGATTCTGAAGACAAATTTGTCAAAAGGACAATGATGCCCATTATAAAATCTGCACCCAAAATACGGATACTGATCAGCAAGAAAAAACGTAACTTCATTCCAATATGGGAGCAAAATAATGGACAGTGGACGATTGCAGAATATCAACGTCTTGATGAAAATCTCATACAAAACAATGTATTTGTGGTGCAAGTGATTGGCTGGAAAGATAATTGTCTTATTCCATTGGGGAACGTCATACGTATTCTTCCAATCGGAAGTTCTTTGGTTGATGGACTACGGATCCTGAATGAAGAATTCAAAGTTGTGCCCAATAAATGTAAATCAGACGAGGGGCTCTTCTCAGAAGATGAAGACGAGACACACAGACAGGACTTAAGTGATGTAATCACTTTCACTGTTGATCCCAATGGAGCAAAAGACTTGGATGACGCCATCAGTGTCAGGGAAATTGGAGACTATGAGTATGAGTTGGGAGTCCATATTGCAGATGTGGCAAGTTTTGTGAGTGCAGGTGGTGAATTAGATAAGGATGCAGAACAACGTGGGACTACATATTACTGCAGCAGTGCAAGCAGAGATCCCATGCATATGTTCCCCCTAGACTTAAGCACTGGAACCTTCAGTCTTCTGTCAGGTAAATGTCGCAGGGTTGTTTCATTAATGTTCAAAGTAAACAAGAAAACAAATGAGATCATTGGAGAGCACAAATTCCAGCTGTCATGGATCAAGTCTAACCAGCAGTTGTCTTATGAAAAGGCAGAGGACATAATCTCCCAAAGATCTAGAGAGGGACCTACATTTGACTCTGTCGAAGGCTGTGTCACAGTAGCTTATTGTTTTGCAAAAGCTCAAAGGAAGATTAGACTTGTGGATTGGGCTTATTCTCAACCTGAGGATAAGAGATTGCCAGGAAAGCGCAAAGCCAATCTGATGGTTGAAGAGCTGAGTGTGTTATTTAATACACTTGCATCTAAGGCTTTGATTGATTCTGAGAAAACCATGTATTGCACACCCCTTCGCTGTCAGGCAAAACCAGATCCTGAAAAGATAGAAGAATTCAAGATGGAATGCGGAGAATTAATACCTCTCTCTTTTCATGTGCGGCACAAAGTTGTCCATGATGAACAAGCCATAAACTGTGAAAACTTCCGCATACTCACAGAAGTGTGGGAAGATATCCAGTCAGCTGCCAGAACAGATGATATGGACAAAATGGTGGACCTTATTGCTGCAGATGACATCCACCCTCTGCTCCAGCCAGTCATTGATCAATTCAGAAGGTGCTCTAATAAAGCTAGGGTCATCTGTTCCAACTCCTCTCACCAAGCACAGGTTGGGCATTATTCTCTGAATGTAAGATCTTACACACAAGCATCCTCACCAATACGGCGGTACATGGACATCATCTTGCAGAGACTTTTGCACTCCGTCATATGTAACAGGAAAGTGCAATACACTGCAGCCCGGATTACGACTTTGTGCAGTCAATTTGAGGACAACTTCAAGAAAGCCAAGGCGTATGAACAAAAGGCTGAGCAGATCTCCTATGCGGTGAGCATGAAGAAACAAAGTGCTTCAAAGCTAGCCTTTGTTGTCAGTCCCAACAGAGACAGTTGTTCAGTAGCATTTCCTTTTAACAAGAACATATTTGCTGAACGTTTATCAATTATGTACAAAGATTTACAATTGTGTGACCAACCAATTTTTGATGAAACAAATGACTGCATCACTCTTACATGGAAAAGGCGGATCTACGCAGTTGACAACATGCAAATCCACCAAGAGTTGAAAATGCCAGACTGTGGTCCCTGCATTGAGCTTCCACTGACAATATGGAAGGCCATTGTTGAAGCCATTGACAAAGAAAACTGGGATCGTGCAAAGTTTCTCACAATGCACTCTAATACAACGCACCTGGAACAGCAAAACATGCTTACAAAATCATCTGAGATGCCTCATTCCAAGACTAACTCATGTGAGGAACAAGAGGAACAAAGGGATCATGAGGTTGACATCAAGCTGCATTTGCAGAGAGGTGACACCCTTCAGATCCAAATGACAACAGAGGTAAAAAGAGGTTATCACATGCCTGCTGTTCAGTTGGTGCACATAAAACCAAAGTTTGAGATTTGTGTGCATCATGTCCACAGCCCTATCACATGCTTCTCCAGATCTGCAGATGATCCATCAAGGATTTTTTATCGCGACACCGAGGAGTATGTACGGATCTGGAAACCATTGTGTAAAATGGAATCTGCTTCCACTGCAGTGGATGAGAGTGACAGCATAGTCATTGAGAACCTGGTGGTAAACTTCCATCAAGAGCAGGAAGGCATCCTGACAGGAAGCTTTTTCTTACCTCTTGCATGGATCACTGAATGGGCCATTGAATGCAACCTTTCAAAGTGCTTACTGTGTATACGGAAAAGAGGTTTGAAGTTGTCCTCAACCCTAGAACATTCTGCACTGGTGGACCCAAGAGAGTTCACATGGGTGGCCCATGGTGTCGCAAGAAAAGAAGAACGTAAAAACCTGCCAAATGAAGGAAGTAAAGTGGAGTTCGACGTCACGCACCTGCCAATGGAAACCATTCCTGATTGTGTCTTTCAGAAAAACACTTGTTTCACTGTTGAAATAATCCCAATGCTCCTTCCTGACATGTAAGTTCAAGTGTAGTTCACTTTGACCATACCCATGTAACATTGCTTATAGTTTTCATACTTTTAATTTCTAATTTTTCTTGCATTGAGGTAATACCGTATGTTAATTGCCAATTTCTTTTTTAGCTTTAGATTAAACTGTTGACTTACAGTTTTATGTTTTTTTTTTGTAGTCGGAAAGAAAATGCTGTGTTCAGCATTACTTCTGCATGCAATCTTGTCAAGAATATAGCACTTGGACAACACATTCCAAGAGAGGGTATGTCCATTAGTCAGCAATAAAGAGTTGCATAGAATTTAACTATTTGCATCAATGTGAGTCACACATAAGCTTGAATACACAGAACACACATTGTTGTAAGTTTCTGTAGTGTATTTGAAAAAGAATTTTAAACAAAAAAAACAATTTGTCATTTTGTTTTTGCAGTAAAACCAATGTGGCACAACATGCGGAAAGAGCTACCAGATGGACTGCCAACGTTTAACCTGAGTCAGCATCTTGCTGTGGAGAAAGCACTAAATAATACTTTCACAATTATACAGGGACCACCTGGTAGGAGCTGGAACTTATATTCACCATAATGCTTCATATTTTCTGCAAAGTCTTTAGCCATTTTTCCCATTTGTCTCTTAGGGACAGGAAAGACAGTAGTAGGTGTGAACATAGTGTTCAGTTTCTTTGAGCTGAACTCTAAGAACCCACGGAAAACTGTTGACCCAAAGGATGAGAACAAGAAACAAGTTATTCTCTACTGCGGCCCATCCAACAAGTCTGTTGATGTTGTTGCAGGCAAGTTCTTTTGTTTCTCTGCTGATATTTCAGTTACATTTCTTTCTGTTACCATAACCCATGTTTTCCTGTTGTAACACAGAGTACTTATTGAGGTTTGGAGACAGACTAAGGCCGCTCAGGGTCTACAGCCAACAGGTGGAGATGCTTGATTACCCTCATCCAGACTGTGCTCTTCAGTTTTCCCGGAGGTCACTCCGTCAAGAACGTGCCAAACCAGAGCTCAGGTAATGTAATCACACCAGTTGAAAATATACCGTTTTCAAAAAAAATTATTTAATTATTAACTAACAATGGCATAATTTACATGGGTTTTAGGAGCATCACTCTGCATCACCGCATGCGACAGGACCCTAACCCTAATGCGGGTAAAATAATAGATTTTGATCGACGCATTACACTTGCCCTTGAGAAAAAAGGAGAAGAGCTGACTGCTCAAGAAGTGAAAGAGTAAGTTCAGATACACTATTGGTTTTACAGAAATGTCACCTTTCAGACAGAAAAAAGTAGTGCATTCCTAAATACTAAGTTTTACTAGTTTTTACTAAATGTCCTTTGTGTTGATTGTCCAAGTTTGTTTTCAAGCGTGGAATAAACCATGTTTTACAAGAGAAAAGACTTCAAAGATGGAGACTAACTAGTTGGTTTGGCAAATAAACATCTGGTTAACTTCCCCACCTTCATTAAAGGCCCGGGCTTCCCTGAGCTTTTCTATGGGACTATCTCCTATGCAGTGATTAGGGACTGTCCAAACGGTGCTAGGTTTACCATTACTATGTCTTTCAATAGTTAGTGAACATACTGTAACAAACTATTACCTATACCTTCGGACCCTATCATAACCCTGCTTCCTTATTCGGTCATATAATAATGATTGATAATACAGTCCCAAATGTCCAACTCTAATGCCTTGTGTTACATAGCGTCATTTTAGTTTTCTGTCTATATCTGTAATTTGTTTGCAAAAAAAGTCAGAAAGAGTAGAAAAGAGTAAGTAAGAAATGTTGAGACTTTATTTGTAGCCTAACTGTATGGATTGTTTTTCCTCCAAGATACAAAACACTTCTAAGAGCTGCTCGGACACATGAGCTTGAACGTCATGACATCATACTGTGCACATGTACACAGTCTTCCACCCCGAGTTTGACTAAGACAGTCAGTGCACGTCAGATCCTCATTGATGAATGTGGAATGGCCACTGAACCCCAGGCCCTGATTCCATTAGTCTGCAACAAACCAGAAAAGGTGTGATTTCCATTTACATGTAACAATAATTATCCTCCTCATGCTTTTCTACTAACACTGTCTCATGAATGCATCTATATGCTAATGATGAATGTTGCTATCTTTGTGCCTTGATTCAAGAAAATACTGCCCTGAAATTACATTTTCAAGAGACAATGAGTTTTAATGTCGGAATATCTTTTTTGAATAATAATAATAATAATAAATTAGATTTATATAGCGCATTTCTAAAAACCCAAGGATGCTTTACAAAGTGGATACAACATACATTGGGGTGGGAAAAAATAATTTGAGGTCATAGGCCTTGGTAAACAGGTGGTGCTTAAGGTTGGTTTTGAAGGAGTCCAGGGATGAATCATTTCTGATGTGAGCAGGGAGAGAGTTCCAGAGGGTGGGGGCTGCAGCACTGAAGGCTCTGTCACCAAAAGTTCGGAGCCTGGTGCGGGGGGGAGGATAGCACACCAGTTTCTGAGGAACGGAGTGACCGAGCAGGAGAATAAGGGTGGAGAAGGTCAATTAGGTGCTGGGGGGCGAGGCCATGGAGGGATTTGTATGTGAGCAGGAGGAGTTTATAAATGATGCAAGACTTGATGGGAAGCCAATGAAGGTGGATCAGTGTGGGGGTGATGTGCTGCCAGAGCTTAGTGCGGGTCAGAACCCTGGCAGCAGAGTTTTGGACGTACTGGAGCCTGTCCAGGGCTTTGTTGGGGATCCCGGACAGGACTCCATTACAGTAGTCAAGACGGGAGGTGATGAAGGCGTGAATGAGGGTTTTAGCAACAGAGTCAGGGAGTCTGGAGATGTTTCTGAGATGGTAAAAATCTGTTTTGGTGACGGATTTGATGTGAGATTGAAATGAGAGGGCTAGTCCAAGATGACACCTAGGTTGCGGACCTCGGAGGACGGGCAGATGGAGCTACCAGCCACGTTAAGGCGGAGATCACCAACCTTCCGGAGCAGTCCCTTTGGAGCCACAACCATGAGCTCGGTTTTGCTGCTGTTTAGTTTTAGAAAATTCTTTATCCTTTTTTATTAGTCTAATCCTTACACTAAGACACTAGGGTGTAAGTATAGCAGTTGTGAAAATGGCACCACAACAACTACTAGCGAGGTTGTCCTGTGAAAATGAATAACATGATTCTCTTAGGATCATTCTTTATGATAATTGTAACGCCCCCCCATCATTTCTCTAGTCCCACAGTCAGATCAAAATCTTACCTTGACCAACAGTTTGTTCCATTGCAATGAATCTCAAAAGTGACTGGCCAAATGTCCATGAAATGTGTGGCAAATATTGTCACAGGGAATGAATCCTTGTTTCTGATGACCTCCTAACCTGTTTTCTCTAGTGCCCCCACTAGATTTTCCACTTATCAAAATATAATGGGCAGATTTGAGCACATTCATGCCCCCAATAGCATCAAGCCTTTCCATTTTAGACACAGGAAGTGTGCTAATCACCCACTTAATCACCTCTGTTTGAATGGCTATTTTTACACCTGACTGTCTTCATAACAGGAGCTTGGGGCACTGGTTGGATCATTACACTAGTTATCCACCCTAATGTCTTACAATATCACTTTTAGATTGTTTTGATCGGTGACCACAAACAGTTACAACCCATTGTGAAGAATGTGCGTGTGAGGAGGCTGGGGATGGCCAAATCTCTGTTTGAACGTTACCATACAATGCACAAGAAGAGGGCAGTGATGCTGGATACTCAGTACAGAATGGTGAGAACATTAAATATACACTACACATACATATATAGTACACATACACACAGCAACAAAATATATTGATAACAAATAACCATACTTCTGCCAAGCAATGTAGTTCTTCAGCAACATCTAGCAGAGTGGTTGCCAAGCAACACAGTGATGCAGAAACAGTACAGGATAAGGCAGTATGCGATATTGTGTATATGTATTTTTGATATAACGGATAGTTCTAGTCCTTGATTATGATTGGCTGAGCCGCATCTAACCAGTTGTAAAATACTCGTACTATAAAGACAGCTGTGACCAGATCACAATAGTATCACTGTGCCAATTAGTCACATATTTTGTGATAAATGGTTTAGAGAGATGGACAGGATAGGAGGATAGCCGTTGTGCCTAACAACGGCCCTTAGCTGTTGTAAAATCACTGTAAATTACGGCCTCTCGTGGCTAATTGCTGAAATATATTTATTCACTGTAACAATATTGTTTTACCACATCAACAATCAACAACTACCAATTATGTGCCTTTCTAGCATGAGAACATATGCGAGTTCCCGTCACAAGAATATTATGAGGGAAATCTGAAAACTGGAGTGGAGCAGCTGAGTAGCGTCCTGCGTGTTGACAAAAAGACAATGGCAATTGTTTTTGGGGACATCAAGGGCAAGACCATCAGTCTAGTTGTCAGCACAGCCAAGGGCAACGAGAACTCGAAAGCAAACCAGGAAGAGAAAACCAAAGTGGTACTGTATCGGGCACCCTGGGTTTCCTTGTTGATTTTAAACAGTAATATTAAAATATAAGTGTAAAATTCACCTGATAGTACTCAATGAATTTATCAGACTCAATGAATGATTCATTATTTCTTTCACTGGTTCTGCAGATTGGCATTGCTGAAAAGCTGGTGAAGAACGCCAAAATTGAACAGAAAGGTATTGTGATTCTGTCGCCCTATAATGCCCAAGTGTCTGAAATCAGAGATGAGCTGAAGAAGAAGAAAATGGATGGAATCACCGTGACCACAATCACCAAAAGCCAAGGTAACAGTGTACCTCTCTGCTACCCAAAGACAAAAGTAAAGTCGCTACACCACAATAAAAAGATATTCCTGAGTAAATCTCGTACTAAGGTGCTCCTCTCAAAGTATTAACTGTGTAAACATTTTAACCAGTACAGTATGTTGGAGCTTGTCCCAGTGATGATGGGACTAACTACTTCCTGTCCTGATGGGTAGTTTAAAGCATCATATTTTATGACCATAGGTCACATTTTGAATTTAAAATCATAATCTGTAAAGTACCAAATACAAACAAATGTAGTGAAATAATAAATATTTCAGCTAACTCACAAAATGGAAAAACTTACATTTCAAGTGTACTTCCTCACTTTTTGCTCCAGTTGATCTAGTCACATTTTTTCCTGATGTAGACAATCCAATGACCCAATCCGGTATTTCAGTGTCAATCAGAAGAAACAAAAGAACAACCTCCATTCTGCTGTTTAACGATCGCTCATCATGTGACAAACTTGTCTTCCAGGAAGTGAATGGCGATACGTCATCATATCTACAGTGTGCTCTCTGCCAAGTACAGAGATTGAGAGAGATCCAGACAGAGGTTGGCTGTCTAAACATCTGGGCTTTGTGGACAATCCCAATCAGATAAATGTGGGCATCACCAGGGCCAAGGAGGGACTGTGCATCATTGGTAAGATACTGCAGCTCATTTCTTATTTCTACGCTTAAAGCGCAAAGCTGCTATGTAGCGTTATAACTCAAATGTTTCTGTCCTCTCAAAGGGGACCAAGAGTTGCTGAGCTGCAGTAGAACTTGGGGAAAGCTCCTGGACCATTACAAGAGTCACAATGCAGTGACAGATGCAGACAAGATTTCAGTGTGTTCCACATAGCTCATCTCTTCTATTCTTTTTAAGAGATTTGTACAAGCAGCGGACCAGAGCTCCTACAATCACGCAACAGCACAACTTCATGAAATATGTATTTTTTTGTTTTTTTCCTATGATGTCGCAGTAACCTTTTTTGCAATCTTTTAAAGTTTTATAGCATATTTTGGATTTTTTTATATTGCATTTACACATTTTTTGTTGCACTTTGATTTACATACACCTTCCTCTTTGATATGTATATACGTATGTAAGCAGCAAATCCTACAACTTCTGTCAACTTTATCTAGAATTTTATTGTTAGATGTGCCAATTTGAATTTTAAACTTCCAGGTTCAAATACTGAACTGTCTGGGGGTTTTAAAAAGTCTTCTTTTTTTTCCCTTTTTGTTACTACAATTTAAGATATTGCATTTCTGACAAGTTGTAACTATGGACAAAAGACAGAGACAGAGATTTCAGCTCTTGTTGATGGATCTTTAAACTCATCTTTAGGTTTTAAATGTATTCCACTGTATTTACCACTTTACAAAATCATTGTTCCTGCAGCTGATGAATGAGTCAGCATTTGTTTTCATTGCAGGATAGCTGGACTTAACACTTAAACTGGCTCATCATTCAGTGAGAGTAGTCTATGTTTTTTTTTCAAGTTTGACCTCTCATCATTTTGTTTTTGGTACCTTTATATGTTGTATATTCAGGGATGAGCTCTGACAACAGAAATGTTAATAAAACCTTTTCATTGATATGACGCGTATGACAAGCTTTTCTTTTTTTGCCCTTATGTTTTGTGAAATATAAAATGCTGCAACTTTTAAAATTCACTTTGCAAGTTGCTCTTTGAAACTTTCGACGTTTTAGTGCGTGTAGAAATGTATGCAAACATTAAAACATTTTGGATGAAACAAAACAGACATTTGACCAAGAAATGTTAAAAAGACAGCAATACATAAACAAAACAGGGGCTACACGTTCCATGTTCTGCAGGTACATGTATTTCTCCAGCCACGAGTCCCTAGAGAAACGGGCTGGTTTATGCTCCTTCCAGTTTAAAAGAATGAATCTTTTAGTTGATAAGCAACCCAAGTGACTTCAACGATGTAGTCTGGTGTTTGGCTATGGGACATAAACATAAAAAAAAACTCTGAAGTGAGGGATATTACTTCTAACCTCAGTGTTTTAACAGCAGGACAGTCCCAAAGCAGGTGGAGTAATGAACCTCATTTGCCACAATGGTGCCAGTATAAATCATGGTGTTTGTCATCTATTTTTGATAATCTATGATCAGCAATCTCAGAATCTTGTATTGTTTAATCCTGAATCTCACACATTTAGAAGAACTTAAGAATCAGTCATGGATAAATTGAGGTCATTTCCTATTTATAACCGACAATATGTGTGCAGAATCCAAAAGGCCAAACTGATTTTTAAATTGTTGAAATGGTAAGATTATATCGCTGAAGATATGTCTAGGCCAGGGGTGCCCACACTTTCGCTTGTGAGCTACTTTTAAAATGACCAGGTCAAAATGATCTACCTGTATTAAAAAATGCTAAATATATTTATTTATATACATACTGAATATACTTTAAATATACAATATATGCTGGCGTACCTTGCTACACTGCATGAACCCTTATGGCACAATACAATTCAATACATTTATGGTCACGACCTTACTCTGATGACTTGCACTGAATAGAGTCAGCCAGGTTTCCACAGTGCGGAAAGTAACTGCAGGTCGCCTGCCTCAAGCAGGCTTCCACATGATCATCACTTGATAATCTTTATGTGGGAAAAGGCTGAAAGGTGAAACAGTGTGGCAATTTTTGATGCAAGTGAATCAACTTCCCTAAATGGGCAGCACATAGATGGAGCAATTGGCTCAAGTAAAGCAAAGTCTTGAAACCGTTTGTCAATCTGCTCTGTGTAGCGCACAGTGTCGACCCCCTGGGTCTCCAGCTCTGAGGCCAGGTTTTGAAAGTTCCCCAAATCGTGGCGCTGCAGCTTTGAGGACAGAAGTTGCATTTTTCATTTGAAAGCATTAACTGAGCTGATCATGTTGACCATGGTTTTGTCTTTTCCTTGCAGCTCTAAATCAAGCTCATTCAACATGTTGGTCAGATCGGTTAAAAATGCCAGGTCCAGCAGCCACTGATCGTCATTTATTTATATATATGGGGTGCCCAAAACGTCGATCGCGATCGACCTTTTGGGTCTAGACGTATTACTTAAAGTGCATCCTTCAGCTTCAAGTATGGGTTACACAAAATGGTACAAGATGTGAGAGAAAGCCCCTCAATGCTACATCTCCTGTGCAGCTGCTTCACAACAGAGCATGAAAACCTTATAAGTGTGTTATCCAATAGGAGTTGTGAAGGAAATTCCTAATGAGCAGAGTGCTGGAAACCAAAGGAGCTGATGGAGACAGAAGGCACGCCTTACACTGAAGGTTTATTAGATAGAACAGATAACAGTACAAGTGAATACAGACATGCAGGCACATTGTCTGCCACCATCCATTCTGATGAACAGCCATATTTATCCTGAACAAGGCCTTCCATGATTGTTCACCTACAGATAGATCACGTCGATGGCTCCGAAATCCTCGTCAACACATTCTGAGTAAGACAGTCAGAGCGTCTCCCTGACCTCGCCAGTCTGAACACACTGGGCCCATCTTAACTCTTATCTGGCAGCAGTCAACCGGGGTGAGCTATAGATGGTTCTGGGAACAGCCCGACGGTGCATTCTGTAGGCCGACCTTTGACGTAAAGACGATTTGTATGTGCTCTGTCATCAGAAAGACAGTCTCAGTCTCTAAATATGTACAGAGACTGAGGTTTGATCATATCAACATACGTATACTAAGAATAGCTGTATAACCTGGTCCAGCTATAGGACTAGGTCCACACTTCCTGGGTGGTGGTCTGGGAATGTACCACAATGATGCCAAGGATATGTTTTTATTTCCAGATAAGATGGTATTCTCAAGCCATTCACAGGTTTGTAGGCCCTGTGTTGTATGCAAGATAATACTGAAATACATGTGGGACTCCATAGACCTCTCTTGGATCTGGGTGCAATTCATTTCTTGTGTGAAAAGTGATTCTGGGCTTCTTGGTATTCCAAAGGCATTGAATAAAAAAGGTTTTAATGTCTCTAAATCAGTTTTGAGGAAATGTAAGAGGAATAGATGCAATGATATGAGTAAGTATTTCTGTTCTACCCTCAAAAGCAAAACATTGAAATAGATAAATTATGGTCATTGTTTTTTGTCTTGGATTTTTCAGCATTTTGTTTCAGAAAAAGATTTAGTGTATGTATGTAATTAAAGCCGAGTTAGTTTTTGTCTTCAGATACACATCTGACACCCTGTTACAGGTGTGCTGCAGAGAATATCATCCCAAGTATAGGCCGTAATTATACAACTGACTTAAAGTCTCATAGTATCTCGTTGACACTGAAGGACAGGTGCCAGGGTCTGGTGTACTGTAATAAGGGGAGTTTTGATTAAATAAAATCTTAAAATCCTCATTACCAAACCATGTGAGCCTTCTCTTTTGCTGGAGTCATGTTTCCGACTTAACACAAAGCCAATGTTTGCCACTTTATTCCTCTTAAAGTCTGACAATACACTGCAGCCACGTCATGTCATTAGACTACAGTCTTAATTTCAAAGGGGAACAGATCATACTTTCACTTTTTTACTGAGAAATATTATGAATGAAGTCATAATATTTCCGGAAAGGTCTTAATACTTAAAAAAAATACTGAGATGAAGAACTATGGGAGTTTAAGTAAACAGGTGGGACCAGTCAAAATGAGGGATGTGGAGGATCTGAATATATACCTAAAGTAACACCTTATTATCATTTTAGGACACTAAATTGGGCTTGATTACTGCTAATATGTTTGGCTCCACCCCTAACAAATAACAGAAATTATATCAGATGTAAACTGAATCTGTTTGGAAAATGTTGCCTTCCTATCAGTCATACCGTAGATGGACCCATTTACCTGTTTCCTGAGTGGAATAACTGGGCGTGTTATGAAGCTGCAGCAGGGACACAAAACACAAAATAATAGCGTCAGAAAATAATTAAAAGTCAATAGACGGTCACAATAGTCATTTTAACCATTTGAGAGCCGCAGGGTGGCCTCACTGTGTAAAATGAGCTGTTGTGAGCTCCAGGATAATCATCGCCTCATGAAACTTTAGAACCACAAACTACAGACTGAGGGCTTTCAGAGGATGTATGGCTTTCCTAAGTTGACAATAAGGGTTTTCTGAACAGTTTCCAGAACAGAAGTGCTCGCCATCCAATCGCCAAATGACATCTCCAAATGCCAAAAGTTTTTAATCCCAAATCACAGCATGCATGTTTCTATAGTGTTCCACAAGGTCTTGGTGTCTCAATGTGGTATTATGGAGAGACCATTTTTATAAATTCTCAAGTGGTCAAAATAATTTTCAATTTATCTCCAAATTTGTGTAACAAATGATATCATCCCAAAAATTGCTGCAACAACTTATGAGACATAATAGAATAGAGCAAGGGGATAAACGTCATATACTTCCATCATAATGTTCCAAGCCCACACTCTGAACTTTCAAATTTGAAAAGGCGTCTAACCGAAATACAAGGTTTGTTACAGATTTATGACGAGAGAAACTTGACATTCAGTGGAGAGCTGCATCTGAAATGAATCTTCAGGTTCCCAGACTTTAGATGATGTACACCACTTTCCTAAAGAGCCCCTGTTCCCTCTCTAAAATAAGACAAACATGTGTTTATGTGGGCCCTTAGGGTTAACATGTCATAGCAGGATAAGCACAGATGTGTTTTAATAACAAATGAATTATACGTAGGCGAGCTACTACACTAGGTCATGAATAATATTATTTGTTACACCCGGGTTTTTCCTTAGTCTGTCTGCTGTGAAAACATTATATTGGGTGTGATGACTCTTTTGGCAAATTGGTCAATTGATTGTAACAGTTGTCATTTTTGACTGATCTGGCAAGAGCAAGCAAACAATAGGTTAGTTTAGCAGACCAGAATTTTCTAGTTCTTCGATAGTGTTCTGGTAAGTAGTTTTATAGCACTCATTTGAAACAGTGAAATATTTCGCTGTCTTTACAGGTTGTTTAATGCTGTAAATTAATAAAATATTGTAATGTGATCTTACCTTTTGCTACCAAACGAAGCCAGCTAGCATTAGGCTACTGTTAGCCAACATTAACATGTCTGATGTTGAAATCACACTTACACAAACATACTAGGCTTCTGCTAAATTTGCAACCAAGTAATGTAAGGTTTAAGATAGCCTCTTTCATGCTGAGCAATTTGTATAAAACTCACAGTAAACATGGGGACCAGGCCTTCTTCTGGGGACTCCTCGGTCCCCACTGAAAATATCAAAATGAGTGTTTACAAAAGATGACCGCTGGACGTCAGATCCTCAACTGTTCCACTGAAGGCTCAAGGGTTCAGGAAATAGAATTGAGGCAGGCGTGCTACCCAGCTCAGGGGAGGCAGGCCACAGGCTAACAATTCCAATGCTAACTGTCTGGTGGCCAGATCCTTCTGTCACTGTTGGTGAGTAATGCAACAGAGACAGGACCCAGGGTCACACTGGTGAGGTTTAGGAATTTATTGACCAGATTAAGGTACACAATTTTACGGTGTGACGTGTGTAAATCAGCGGATCATTTGATTTGAGGTAAATCAACTTCCCAGTACGAATACTTTAATAGCCCTTATTTAAACCGTTAGGTCCTAAAAGCTGTCAAATGCCGAGTCCAGAGTTATTTCCCTCGGCATAATGAACTGCCGTTCATGTGAGCGAGCCGTGACGGAGCCGCTGGGAGGCGAGGTTAAAGGGGTTAAAACTAGTGTGCTTGCTGAAAGGGCAAGCACAAATGTCATTTGTACAGAAATGTGCGTGCATCCACTGTCCGCCCGCTGTCCACATCCATTTTGAACTATCAGTGCTTTTAGAGGGACGCTATCGACTTGCATTATTGGAAGTGTAGGATCCAGTGTTTCAGAGATTGACCCATGATGGGGATTAACAGTGAGAATATCTCGGCCTGTGCTGCACCTATTTTGTTCACTCGTTTTTTAATGTCTCTCACAATTCCCCCAACTTCATGGAAGTACAATACTAAAACCCTAAAGTACCCCTTTAATGGGAACATAATTCACATAATTCAGTGTGCAGTGATTCCTGCATACTGTAGATCATGTCGTTCTGCTGTGTCACCTGTGAGAGAATGAGCAGCAGTAATATATAAGATAGTTCAGCTTTACGAAGTAATGAAGTCATAAAAATATCAGTTGTTTCAAGCGTATGGAAGTCATATGATGTGAATAATCATCTGGGTGATCTTCCATGGACACACAAATGCTAAACACATTGCAGCTTACAGTTGGGAGGGTCTCTTCAACCCCAACCAAAATAACACATCAGTAATTTAACTTCATTGGATTACCAACAAACATGTTGGGAAAAGACAGAATAAGGCGTAATTAATCCTTAGTGCTGTACATGACATCAAAGGCTGTTGGTGCATCAGAGGAGATGAAACAATAAACCGATAAAGTCATCTGTGGCCATCATAACTTTTGTTTCATAAGAGGTGATGTTAGCGCAAGACAAAGAAAAAAACTATTCAGTCATTCAAAAAGGCTCAAACAAACACCTGAAGCAGCTGACTATTCCTGCTACACCTCTGAGAGAGCTTGGACTTTAGGTGGTTTTATGTAATTGACAAACAACACAAAATATTTTTCTAGCCTCATAACACAAAACTACTCAAAGATCATTTATCAACATGGGACTACTGGCTTCACACCACTGTAAGATATGCCACAGACATGTCCCTGTTACTGTACTACAAGGTGTGGAGGTCTTTAATTAAACTAAGACAGAGGCTTTAAAACAGGGGTGCCCAAACTTTTTGGCTCAGGGGCCACATTGACATAAAAAAATTGTCATACGGGCCAGCATGAATTTTACATGCTACCGGCGAGGGGAATGCTTTTTTGTATTTCCTTTTATTTTGCTTTATTTTACTATGCTGTCTGCTGCTAGGTAGATCTGATAACTGCCTGACCTGGATAAATGAAGGTTAAAATAAAAATTAATTAAATGCAAATAAAGTATTTTATGAAATTTGACTCAAACTCAAACAAATAAACAAAGAATCAACAAATAACATGTTTGCATTAATGCGAAGGGTGATACTGAGATCTCGACTGCAGTATATGGGACAGGTCTGGCTCAAAAGCGGTGGTTTTAATGCGCAAGATGTCACGCAGGTGGGAGTCACTTAGTCTTGTCCTCACACGGTTCTTATTCATGTTCATAACTGAGAATGTCTTCTCGCACAAGTATGTCGAGCCAAACAAGCTCAACATTTTCTTAGCAAATGTTCGTATCTCTTGGAACCTGTCTTTATCCAGCTGCTGGTAAAAGTTGACAAGAGGGAGTTGTTGGTGCCGGCTGCAACACTCCGTGTCACACTGCAGCTCAATGAGCTCCAACTGCAGGGGGGCTGGAACGTCACTGGGATCCACGGAAAAAGGAGAGGAAAAAAGCGTGATCTCCTCTTCAATAGTTGCAAAATCCCTGAAACGCTGTTGAAACTCCTCAGCCAGAGATGAGATGTTTGCAGCATACCTCCTCATTTGCGCGCTGATATTGTGCGCTGGAAAACGGGTCATTATTTCTTGCAGAGATTGGAAATGTGTGGTATTGGGTTGCGTTTGTGACAGGTGGCTTTGGAAAAGTAGCAGCTTGGTCCGAAAGGCTTTGATATGTGAATACAGTTGGCTTATCAGTGCATTTTGCCCCTGAAGGCTCGTGTTCAGGGTGTTCAGATGTCGGGTTATGTCAACTAAAAATCCAAAATCAGCCAGCCAAACAGGATCGGTTAGTTCTGGCATCGGTTGTCCCTTTTTTGCCAAGAATTGTCCAATTTCCTCTTTAAGGGAGTAGAAACGCTGCAGTGCAGACCCTCGACTGAGCCATCTTACATCAGTGTGATACACAACATCTCCGTATTCAGCGTGGATATCCAGTAGAAATTGCTGAAACTGGCGGTGGCACAGGGCTTTGGAGCGAATATAATTAATAGCCTTTATCACCGGTTTCATAACGTGATCATATTTCAGATGTTTGGCACATAGAACTTGTTGGTGAATAATGCAATGGAGTTTTATAGCTTTACCTCCTTCTTCGCTAACTTTGTTACACACTAGGGTTGATAATCCACTGTGCGCGCCAACCATGGCAGGTGCGCCATCCGTAATAATCCCCGTGATTTTATTCCACTGTAGTTTTATGTCATCTACGGCGGAACAAACAGCAGCAAATAAATCTTTCCCTCTTGTTTGGTCCTTAAGACTCTGGAGGTCAAGTAGCTCTTCACGCACGTTCATTTCACTGTCCACTCCTCTCAAAAAAATCAGTAACTGAGCAGTGTCGGAAGCATCCGTGCTTTCGTCGCAGGCTAACGAAAAAAATTCAAACTCCACTCCTTTTGCCTCCAACTGTCTCTTAATATCAGATGAAACTTCTTCAATCCTTCGTGACACAGTGCTACGAGCCAGGCAAACATTGGCGAACTGTTGCTTTTTCTCAGGACAAATGTTCTCCACCATTTTCATCACACAGTCTTTAATAAATTCACCCTCAGTAAAAGGTTTGCAGTGCTTGGCAATCAGCGTTGCCACCTCATAACTTGCCTTTGTGGCATTTTCATTCGACTCACTGGCTCTTGTGAAAAAGCGTTGCTGTGCTGTTAAACCAGCTTCCAGTTGCTTCAATTTTTCACGGCGTTCGTTCCCAGTTAGCTTGTCGTAATAATTAGCATGTTTCGTCTGGTAGTGCCTCTTTATATTGAACTCCTTGAACACAGCCACAGTCTCTTGGCAAATTAGGCAGACACAGTTGTTTCCAAACTCAGTGAAAAAATATTCCGATTTCCACTTGTCCTGGAAACGGCGGCCCTTGCTGTCAACTTTCCTTTTCTTACTTCCAGTTGCCATTTTAGAAATGGGCAAAAAACAGATCAAGCGCATAACGGGGTCGCGAGAGTTCGGCCACAAGTTTACTGCCATCCTGTGGTGAAATATAAAATTGCTTTTTTTACGCGTGTATTTTATACTGTGGACAACAGTACTGGCGGGCCACATATTATTGATTTTATGACAGAGGCTTCGGGCCAGTGGAAATATGAACACGGGCCGCATTTGGCCCGGGGGCCGGACTTTGGGCATGTCTGCTTTAAAACAATGTAGTTTCAGTGAGTAAATGAAAGAAGGGGATACGCAGTGAATGGATGGTTTCTACTTTGTAACAGAACCTGACTTTTAAACTTCAATATAGTTCAAAAGAATATTCACATACCTAAAAACAAACAGACCAAAATAATTTACTCTGTTTCAGAGTAATGTGACAAACTTCAAAGCATATTTATATTATTTATAAACTTTTTCATTTTCAGAATTCAAGAACTGAAATAAACTTGTAATAATCTTAAGCAATAAAACCACACAATTTGTCCCATCAATAGGAGATCTATTTCAAATACAATCAATTAGTGCAAGTATGAAAATATAGACGAAATGAATAATCACGAATATATATATTTTTTTTATCAACTAATACAATTATATTTTAAGCTAAAACTATTATTTACTTTGTTATTTTGCCATACACTTGGCGGGTTGTGATGAAAGCATAGGATTAAAGTAATGATTAATGTGCCTTATGATGTCTAACTTCATCAGCGCTCTTGCCATGGCCTCTGCAGGAAACGTACTCCAACCATATACTGCATTATAAAGCTCCATCACGTGCCCTCGCGGGGTAAAGACGTGCGCACGCGAAGAAGCCTACCATCTAATACCATGCTGGACAAGAGCTGGAGGGAAGAAACCATTCGAGGAAAACGAACGGGGACTGCGAGAGGATGCAAGGACTCGAAACGATGATATAGAATCATGGATGTATAAAGATAATAATAATGTATCACCGCATGGGACTTCAGAGCTCTGTAAAACAATGCATCAGATCAGTGGAATCGCACAGTGTGGCCCAGATAGGAACGCATTCGACATTACAGGTTTTATTTTGAAAGTCTTGACCGGAAAATCTGTTCTTGTAGCGGTCTTTACTCCTCTCATCTCTCCGTCACTTCCTCCCTTCTTCCTTTAACCTCCAGCTGAGCAGCTCTCTCTTCCGTTTCCACCGTTCAAAGTGAGGCTCGCATGGATACTGCTGTGGTTGACAACATGTGGATATTTTTATATTTAATGTTTGGATCGTGAAGGGTTCGCAGAGACGCATGGATACAGTTGGTGGTGATAACTGGCGGAGACGCACACGGAGCGCGCGAGCCTGCTGCAAACAACAAACCAGAGCAAGAGCTGACGAGTCCAATGTGCTGCGGTGTCTGAGCGTTGGAAACACGGAAGACGGCCATGACATGGAGGAGGACATCGGCCTCTTCAAGCAGGACAGTTTGGAGCGCAGGGTCATGGCGCCCCGCTACAGCCTGCTGCGGGAGGTGGGAAGGGGCACATACGGCGTGGTGTTCGAAGCGGTGGCCCGGAGGTCCGGTACGAAAGTTGCCGTTAAGAAACTGCGATGCGACGCGCCGGAAAACGTGGAGCTCGCTTTGCAGGAGTTCTGGGCGCTCGCGAGTCTGGAGAAACGGCACGAAAATGTGGTGCAGCTGGAAGAGTGCGTGCTGCAGAGGAACGGCATGGCTCAGAAAATGAGTCATGGGAACAAACGGTCCAAACAGTACCTGCGTCTGGTGGAGACTTCTCTGAAAGGTGAGCCTCTTTAGCTCTCCAAAGCTAACGATAGCTGTGTGAGCTGGATGAAGACATTGCTTCCTTTTTGTTTCGGATTAATCGTGAAATAAAAAGAGACCCTTAATACTTCCCGAAACGAGCGTCAGCTGTTATGTTGTAGGAGTTTCGAATTGCAAGCTGTGTCTTTAGTTCCGACTTGTTCGAGCAGGAGGTTTATCGTTTTTTTGTCGCCATGACACAGTCGCTGGGGGTTGAGTAGATTGTGTGAAGGCTCAGAGTCACTAAAATGGAGTCTGCTGTGTTTCCAGAGGTGTTTTACATTCCTTTTTTGAGGATCGTTGCGCCTTCGCCAAACCTATTAAATCAACGTCATCAAGTTTTTTTTTTTTTTTTTGTTCCTTTTTTTTATTTTTATAAATGTTTTAAGCCAGTCCTCATGTGGTGTGTGCTGGTTCCCTTGTGCAGGTTTTGTGGTTTATATGTTAAGTCACATGATGGTAATATTTAGAAAGATTTATCTCACCTATCACTCCAATAGGTGTGTACAGTTAAACATCCTTTTTTATAGTAGAGGCAGGCACTGGATCTGTTCACATTGAAATACGCTTCTAATCACACCTGTACCTGTATGGTTTGAGCATCATCAGTAGGCAATCTATGAATAATGGATACCTCAGGTTTTTTTTTGCTTACTGTACAGTGGGTCATTAATGATTAAACATTTTTTAACTCTAATGTCAGTCTGACACATTGTTCTTGCTGCACATCTAAAACGCAGGGCAAGGCATGTTCGAGATGTTGAGATGCAGATAAATATCACCCACACAGCGTACTCAAAGAAGGCAGGACGTCTCCAAAGAGGTTGAAACACCTACGGTCAGATAGTTGGAGTGCACAGTGCCCATTCACTGGCTGATGGGAAATTGTAGTCATTAGTATCACACTAAATTATTTACATTTATTTACACTTGCATAAAAAGAACACAAACAAATTAACTGTATCTGTTGCTGGTGGCCTGATGTATTTTCTAAGTGGAAGTAATTGGTGAGTATTGGTTCTAGAAAAACAGATCTTTTTTTCTTTGCACATGTAGTGTGCATCATTGCATCCCCGTGAATGACTGATGTGTATCCGTTGCAGGTGAGAGAGTGCTCGGTCCTCCAGAGGAGCCTTGCTATCTCTGGTTTGTCATGGAGTTCTGTGAAGGCGGCGACCTCAACCAGTTCATCCTGTCTCGGAGGCCCGACCCGCAAACCAACAACAGCTTTATGCTTCAGCTGACCAGCGCCGTTGCTTTCCTGCATGAAAACAACATTGTCCACCGAGACCTCAAACCCGACAACATCCTCATCTCGGAAAAGTCTGGGACTCCAGTTCTCAAGGTGGCCGACTTTGGCCTGAGTAAAGTCTGCGCTGGTATAGGAAGTGCAAACGTGGGCAAAGAAGGCGAAGACAAGAACAAAAACATCAACGTGAACAAGTTCTGGTTGTCATCGGCGTGCGGCTCAGACTTCTATATGGCTCCAGAGGTGTGGGAGGGCCACTACACAGCCAAGGCTGACATATTTGCCCTCGGCATCATCATCTGGGCCATGTTGGAGAGAATTACTTTCATTGACGCGGAGTCTAAGCGGGAGCTGCTGGGTACATATGTGAGACAAGGAGTGGACATTGTTCCGGTGGGTGAGGCACTGCTAGAGAATCCAAAGATGGTACTGAACATCCCACAGAAACGCAGGTCATGCATGTCCGATGGAGTGAGTAAGCTGCTACAGGACATGCTCGCCGTCAACCCTCAGGACCGGCCCGACGCTTTCGAGCTGCAGGCCAGAATGGATCAGGTTACCTAGATGTGCTGCATGACCATCAATCAGATAGTTTTACAGGTACTTATGTCTTTATCTTCATATAATCATCCCGTGACTTCTTTGTGCTTTTTTAATGTGCTGTTTGTTTTGCTATCTGCCTTGTTGATGAATTACTGCACCTCCAATTTAATGTGGATGTTCTATTTGTACATGGTTCACAGTGACTAAAGTTCTGAAGGACTTTCCCCCGCACATTATTATATATTTTGTTATGTTCTCATACAATAGCAAATGCACTCGGAAACGGGTGCATTTTTGTACAACATTGGAATGTGAGGCACCCATCCTATACTGAATACATTGAATGGATTACTTACCATTACTTTGTGTTCATTTCTTGTAGAAAATCTTTACCAATCCTGGCTGTAGATGAAGAGACCAGAGATGAATTGGACAATGAATATACTTCAGACAACTGATATGTTGACTGTGCAAAGGGAGAACAAAGTTTTATTATTTATAAATTAAGGAAACTCTATAATGTCCCTAAACATGAAGATAGCGACGTCTTAATAGCCTCACTTCTTCTAAGAACCACAATATGTGACGTTTTTAGACATGTAGTGACTCTGCCATTAGCCTGTAAAAGGGTGAAGTCACCTTCTAATGTTTCCACGAATGTCATGATTTCAGGAAACATCTTCTAAGGAATTACATTTTAGTGTGCCTTTGGTGTTTGCTGAAGTTCAGTGTTATTTAGTTGCCTGCAGTGGTTTTTTAGTTGTGAGGGACTCATTTGAGCATAACCTTTTAAGTAACAACTGTGAGGCGCTAAATGCCACACGTCGTATGAATCTGTATCCTCAGGTCTGTTCAGGCCTTGACGGCTGTCAGTCAGTTGCTGAACATTACGTCTGCAGACGTAACTGAGGAGTTCAGACCTGTTCCATGGAATTTATTTGTGTGTGCAAGTGAGCTGTAAAGAGTGAGGGTGGTGTTGCATTTAGTGTCTTGCCCAGAACCCGTTTTGTAACTTCAGTGACTGCCCTCAGTGTATGTGCTCTCATACCATGTTATGCAACCAAAGCCCCAGCCGCCCCCTGGCCTGGGGGCCACACATCCATCAGCACACAGATGTCTGTGTTTTTAAGAGTGAGCATCTACTGGCTGCCCCTGTTGTTTTTGTACATGCATAGTTCATGTTAGTACATCATCAGTAAACAAGAGCCGTTTGTCCCTTAACTGAGCCACCACAATGACTTTCTGTTGTGCATGTGTGAGAGACATTGTATCATAGCTTTAGCCTTTTGTTTGTTCTTATGTCATGTGCCTTGCCTTGCTCTTGTAGGGGGATGGGTAAGCGTGCATATTATGTGAGCATGGAGGGGGTAGGAGCCCCTCCCTTTCCTGCTCTGCTTTCTGCACGCCGTCACTTTCGGCAGTTGAATTGACATTGCCGACAGGAAACGCACCGGTTGCTGTTTTATTAACGTTAATTCCATGAGTAACATGACATAATGTGTGTTCTTGTTTGTTAGAGTAAAAAAACAGTCTTATGCCAACAGCGTGATGTTGTGTATCTGTTCTCTCGGACAACAAATGATAGTAAATTGTATCTGTAGTTACTTACGAATACAAAAAAAAAAAACCTAGGTAGATTTGATTAGCAATCCTAGAGGATCAAGCAAGCTCTGAACTAAACCCTAAGTTTGTGTCTGGTTATCTTACCTGGATAAGGACACCACAAGTTAATGCAGGTGTAAATGCACACAGAGCATTATGATGCAAAGGCTATCCAATTGGTCAGACTATATAAGGAGGAGGTGTGTCTCGCATTGTGATCAGAACTTGATCAGGTGTAACTGCGGTTACATTCTTGAAAAAATAATCCTGCTAGCCTGTTAAAGTTCCTAACACTGCTCTCGCAAGGTCCATTCACTGAAATGGAAAAATAAGTAGAGCCCATGCAGCTGCATTATTTCTCTTCACCTGGAACGCACCATGTTCATTAACAAGTCCGCCAGCTCTGATCAGCTGATTTACAAATGGAGATTAATTCTGAAATCCCGCATTGACGATAATCAGAACTCTAATTCAGGAGGACGCCGCTCGCCACCAGAGTTAATATTTACATTCTTGTATAGAATAATATTGTTTTCTTATATGTATGAACATACAATTACATTTCCTATTCAAAGAAAAGTCACAACAGTGTTTGTATACTGGCAATTACAGTTCTTAGAAAGAAAATTGCAATCATTGCATCTCTAGATTTTAAAATTCTAAATTCCATGTCAGCACTGGCCATTGGATCTTGCTGTCTCTATGGGCTGCAGGATAAAGCTCTCTATCCCTGCCTGAACCTCTTTAAGTCAGTTACGCAACGGAGTGTGTGAGGAAAATCTATGACCGCATAGCTGGGCACAAACTATCTGTGACAAGCCAAGCGGCTGCACATCTAACACAGCAGTCCCCTCACATGGTGCTGCAGGTCTGAATGAACAAAAGACTGTTTGTGCAGCCTCTGGCTCCTCACTGCTGCACAATGACTGAGAATCCTCCACACAGCGGTTTACAGACTGACATGCTGTCAGACACATCGTGTGGGGGTGGGTGTGGGTTGCAGGGACTCAGCAAATCTCTGCTGCTGCACAATAGGACTGATCACAGTGTGTTTTCATAACGGAGCTGACGACAGGTTCTGCAAGCAAATAAATGCCTATCAGGGGAGCAGCATAGCATTTGAGCTTAAGGTATCAGGTAAATGAGTGACAAAGAAAAGTATAAAGCCCCAAGTGTGTAAGCACAGATGTTCATGATTCATATTCCTGAGAAACCATCTTCTCAAGGTCACTATGTGAAGTTACTGATGTGATCACCATGTTTGTTCTGCAGCGCAAAAAAGAAACATGTTTTTGTATATCAAAGGGGGCTGGTGGATTAAGAGAAAATCATATATTACAATATTAATGATCAAATGTCTCTAGCGATATTGTAGGGTTGACTTGGAGCTTACACAACATTTTTACACTAAGATTTTGACAAATAATCATTGGTAGTGTGGATATAATGAATAAGCGAGTAAAGGCAAATAATAGAAGAGGTAGAACAATCTGGTACGCCTTTTTTAAAACCAGGAAAAGACACTAATGCCATATTACGATTTTACGATATCCAAAATCTAAGATTATATCTAGTCTTGTATCACAATAGCGATAGAATATTGATGTATTGCCCAGCCCTACCACTAAACTCTTTTTATTAAAAAATTTTTAAAGGATTGCGAGAAATCTTTTTGGAAGTCCTACTTAGCTTACTATTGCTAAACCTGGCATGCATTTTCTAGATTAGCTGATTTATTTGTTTGGTCTGAAAAATTTAAAATGTCCTTATGCCAAAAGTGACGTTATCATATTTCTGATGTTGTTAACATTACCAAAAGAGATTCAGTTGAGACTCAGCTAAAAAACATTTTCAACAGAAGCTAAACGAAGGGGATGTTTTTTAGAAAAATTACTTCATAGTACTTCAATATTGATTTTGGATTTTTGTTGTGAACATGTGGACAAGCTCTCAGGTTAACCTGAGGCCATGCGTGTCGATGTGGACGTCTTCATGCTTCACTCTGCCAGCAGAACCAGCCTGGTTCTTATTGACACAAACTTAACGGACGTATGAAAACAAGTTACTCAGATAAATAATGTCACACAGATAATCAGACACGCATAACGTGCATTGTAGCAACCTGTTCTACATGCAGCAGGTCTGTAATCAGATTTCTCCCCTACCTCACTCTATTAGTAATACTTTTTCTGAGAAATTCCAGAGACTTGTTTTGTTAGTATTCCAGACACAGGCATGTTTCCTTCTATTTGAGGCAAACGTGTTGGTCTCAGGTTGGTTGGTGCCCGCTGCTGTTGATCCACTTTGTTATTTTTCTTCTGTTCCTCTGCAGACTCGTGTCTCTACTGGAGCTGCTACACCAGTGAGGGTCTCACTCTTTTTAATCTGAAGACTGTGAAGACAAAGGAGAAGCAAAGGAAACATGAACAAAGTTTGGATGCTGAAATGGGATTTTATGTTTTCTTTCAACTTGTTTACAGTGAGGTCATCTGCCAATTCTAATGGAGAATGTTTGTTTTCCCCTGAATATTATAATAAAGCAGGAAACATTACATCTGCTGCTTAGTGGGAAGCTTGATAAAACTGACGTAGTAGCCACGCCTCCATCAAAGAATAGCGGTCTGGAGAAATTCTCACTACAAAACTCCATTGACAAAAATTGACTCTAAATTCTAAGCTAAGGCGCAGCATTAGTTTATGTATATGTGTTCACAGCGTTGCTCGTCTCCACGTGTCAAACATTGTGATCATATTTAATGAAAACTGTGTGTGTGTGTGTGTGTGTGTGTGTGTGTGTGTGTGT
>CALSCE010010661.1:517853-537779 GCA_943593645.1 Bovichtus variegatus
ATATATATAGATATATCTATATATAGATATATCTATATATAGATATATATATATATATAGATATATATATATATAGATATATATATACATATAGATATATATATATATACTAGCATATTAGCTCTTTTATATATCTTTATATTTCATATTAGGGAAACTGCAAAACAGCTAAGAATGTACCGTCCATTTCTGTAACAGAGGACATCCTGCTGCTGACAACAGAAATTTCAGGCCAAAATGTATTCAACAGTGCCAGCAAGGGGTGAAATATCTTTACTACAATACATGCATTTACTGTAGTCTAACCAAGCATAACAGATGAGATTAAATCAATACATTCAAAACTTTAAACGTAATAATTAAATTCAAAGCAACTATACTTGCTGTTCTCTCTGGTTATTGAAATGACCTGAGAAGGAGTTTGTTTTCTACGGTTACAAACCAATTAAACTGGGTGGGCTTTGAAGGATTTTAATATTTTTTGGATTGAATATCCTTAGATTTAGGGATTACATATTTATCCCCTGAAATTCTATCCGCTGGACAAGGCTTTGAAACAGCGTACAGACAATTCAGTTTGGGGATACATTTAAAGAAAACTTAATTGAACAGTTAAATAACACTTCTCCTGCAAATGGCACATTCAGAATCACCTTTTGGTAAAGTATCTGCAGACCCACACAGGTTTCAGGTCAGGTTGATGGTGGGTGGAGCTATGCTGGAATTATGTGCCGCCACCAAACATCATGACCAATAAAAATGATTCAAAACCATTCAATCAAAACTGTCCTTGCTGCAATATGTTGTAAGTGTACAATACTCAGTACATATTGTTATATGCACACTGGACAATTATTGCTGCATTAACATGTATGCAGCATTCTAATGTTGTAGTTAGTTGAGATGCACCTGCTTCTCGATACTTTATATACTGTTGGGTGGTTTAATTTACTGTATGAAAATGCATCATATTTTAGATGATCAGGTTTTTTTTAAATACTTATCTGCCCAAAAGTAAAGTACAAGTACCACAAAATTAGACTAAAGCCCAGTACTTGGGTAAATGTACTTAGTTACTTTCCACCATCAATTACTACACTTCATCATCTGATGTGCATGTAAGCTTCTACAAATTAAACTTTTAACCTTTTCGTTTCATTTCAAAATCAATTTGCTGAAATACAGAGACAACAAATGGACCAATATTTCCTTCCTAATATTTCCACTACATTTTGCATTATTTTTTCTGGGTAGTCTCTTATATTCCAAAGCACATGCAGGTGCATTGGGATTTGATTACACCAGAGATCCAAATGTAAAAGTGTTTGATATGATATGTCTTTTATTATCATTAATGGTGAGAGTAGTAAGATGTTAAAATCAAATTAAAGTACACATGGGGTATCATGTTAGTCAGTGAGAGAGTGCTTGTGTATTAAGATAAGTGAAGGAAGCTGCTCACCAGAGAATTTATTGACCACTAGGTGCAGACAAAGACCGTCACTGTTTCTGACAGTTATTCATGACATGTAGTTGGCTTACACACACACACACACACACACACACACATTATAGAGTCATGTTTCTGGTGACTTGTCAAATGTAAATCTCTTTTTGGCTTTGCTTTGCTCTCCACCAAAATATCTGCCTCTCTAGCTGCTAAATTCTCCACTATGTACACCAGCTAGTCGTTAACTCCCTGTCTCTCAGAGCTGCGATACTGAACCAAAACAGTAACGTTGCTGGCCACAAAACCAAAACAGTGAGCTGAAAGAGGCTAAAAGACTCCATAGAGCTGAGGGGAACATAAGGGACTTGGTGATAACTCTTGGTTTGTCACTATGAGAGACTTTCATAATACACATAGTCATCTGATCCATTGTTAATAACAAAATATAGGCTAGATTAGAAAAAAAAAAAAAAAAAAAAAAAAAAAGAAGCTCAGTAAACCCACTATACACTACCTGCCCAGCACCAAGCATCGGACCAACTGGCTCCCTTGTGGAGAAAGTGGAGCATTTAGCAGCTTTTCTTGGGAACTAAACCAAACCATAGCTAAAAGGAGTTCATACTGGACACAATGAAGGCTGACGTTGCTCTGTATCTGGATGGCCGATTTCTATGTTAGCCATAACCACTTAATCAGCCAGTATTATGGGGTTGATGATCATCTGTAATCTTCCTTTTCTGCCCCCTGCAGTTCAGAAAATTATGCTGCAGCTTTAATTATGAAGTAAGTATTAGATCAATGGAAATATTGACCGAAAGGAACAATGTTAATGTTGGACAAATAAAAAGAAATAGGGTTAAATAAAAGAAAAGCAGGAAGTCTCAACGATCTTTTCTGTCTACACTATATTCAACTAAGCTCCATTCTGTCATCCACCACAAAAACTGTTGGCTAGCTACGCAGCACATTGCAGGTAAAGAGGATCCAGTGGAAAGAGTTACTGCAGAAATGTGGAGTTTGATAGTTTTTATTCTTTTCCAGTAACTATTTACTTTGCAGTCCACTGCCTGTGACATCAGAACCTAGACTCTATAAATGAATGGAGGTAGGCAGTTTTAATAAATAGATCTTCTCTGGAGGAGGAGAAGAAGGGAGAGAGGGAGACTGGACAAAAGAAAGAGCACAGAAGGCAGTGGCGAGAGAGATGGACAGAGAAGACAGCCAGCTGGTTTGCTCTTTGCTGCTGTGTATCATCACTCAGGTGAGACCAGACAAAATGAGACATATTTATATGCTCTCTTTAAAATCATAGGTCATATCATTCGCCACAAAAGAAGTCTTTCTGTCAGGGAGCATGTAGCATGTTTTAGCTTGGTATATGTGTGACCAGAAGATGTTTTTGTTGATGCTTGATGTATAACCGTGTCTTATAATCCCATGTGGGATGAGCCACTTGTTTGACATTGAAATAAAAAACAACTATTTAATATTAGTCAGCTAATAAGTCTTCATTCTCTGATTGGAAAATCAGCCAAAGTGTCAAGTACTGCTGTCTCTCTGCAGTGCATCTAGTGAGGCAGAAGAATAGGTAGTGCTTATCAAAGCATATTTATGGATACTAAAGTTATGTCAGAATAGTTTTTTTCTGAAATTACTAATCTTTTCACTATAATGGTTGATAAGTATAAACTCCCCTTCCATGAAAGGGTTGATAAGCTCATAAAGGAGCTGGGAGCAGGCAGTCCCAGAGATCAGATTGTTCGATAATGCCTCTCAGTGGTTTCATCATTTAGTTCTGAACCTTTCTGGTTGTCGAATGAAATCAACATATGGGAAACCTCTGATGTGCTGATATGATGATACAATCACCTGAAAGTCACAGCCAGTGGTTTGACATGGGGCTGTCGTGGCTCTGACACATGTTGTGGTGTAAAACTAGAATAGAGAACTAGAATCTATGTTCAAGTGAAAACTGACTGCAGCCACACTTGATAGTATTATAAAACTACCAATTGTTCCATTTCAATTACACAGCGTTAGTCAAAGCATTATGAGTGAAAATGAATGTATTTTGAATCACATGGCCCTTTAACAACCGACGCTGCAGTCACATGCATGAGCCTGTGTAAAGCTGCATAGGAACACCGATGACTCACACTGAGATCACCAGTAGACCATTCAGAGACGATATTTAGGGGCAGTTCACCCAAATCTCAAAAGTATAAAAGAGTTGTGTGTGCTGCTCAAAGGATAACAAATAAACATTTTTAAAAAAACTCTCTCTTTAGGAGAAAGAAGTTGCAGTGAAAATTGCTCAGTGACATGTGTGGAATACCTTAATATGTCTTTGTGCCAAATCACGAAGCAATTATTTGAATACCAGTGGAGCCAGATATGAACAGTGTGAACAGCAGCTGTATCTTGTTCCCCTCACTTTAGGTGTGGTGCCAACTGTGTACAGGGCCATGTCAGTGCCCGCCCAGCATGCCGCGCTGCCCTGTTGGTGTCCCTCTGATGTTCGACAGCTGCGGGTGCTGTCAGGTGTGTGCGAGGCAGGAGGGCGAGGCCTGCACCGACCGGCTGCCCTGTGACACCCGGCGAGGGCTGCAGTGTGACTACAGTGCCAGCTTCCCTGGAGGGCCGGGACAGTGTGTTGGTGCGAACAAAGTAGACTCAAACTGAAACCCATACATTTGGATTCGAGCTGCAAGTACTACTGATACTATGCCACTATTGTGCTAATTATTACAATAGCGAGCACCATCTCTACCTTTCATGTGTTGCTATCGATCGTTTAAAGGGGAATGTACTTATGTTATTCCTACGGTCCAAAAATGTTAGTAAACATGAACAACTCTCCCCCAAATCAAAAAATACTAGAGTGCTAAAAAAGTTGTGCTTGGAGGTATAAAGTCTCGAATGGCTCCATAGACAATGAATTAGGAAAGATGTTATAGATGACACTGGGAGCATGCAGGATGTTCTGAGTGTATGGGTACATTTTCTGTTTCAGAACTAAGAACACTACAATAGAATAATAAAAAGAAAACAAACGTGCTCTCATCTATCGTCTCTATAGCAGCTCCAGACTTTATACCTGATGACTACACTGACGCATATACCAAAGAGTTACTTGCTGATGTTTTCAGTGATGACTTGATAACAACATGTTTCCTGCAGGTTATTTGTCTGCACATGTTTCTCATAACTCACCACATACTTGGCACAGGAAGGATGTAGAGAGCGTGCCACCCACATAGCTTTCACTTCTCTTGCCCTCCTTCTGCTGTTATCAGGTCGGAACAAGCTGGGCTGTGACACACATGGCAGGAGGCTGGAGGAGGGAGAGGTATTTCAACCTTCTTGTGCCCAGCTCTGCCGCTGTCTGGGGGGAGGGGTGACCTGCGTGCTCCTGTGCAGCGATGCTCTGCAGAGGCCCACTGATAAGTGCCCCAGCCCTCAGCTGCTGCGACGACCATGGAGCTGCTGCAAAGAGTGGGTGTGTGACGGCCTTGACAACAGCATTGCCTCAAATCCATCAGCAGGTAATGGGGTTGATGGTTGTATTAATAACTGTAATAATAACTGCAGCAACAAGGCTGGCTGTTAAGACTCATATGAAAGAGTTAAAGCATCAAATAGCTACTTTGAAGTCTGCAGAGACGTATCCCTCCGCTCCCTGCCAGCTCTTGAGAAAAACACTAAAGCAATTGGATGATTTTCAGCTATTTCCTATGAGGCATTAAAAGTTGCTTTTATATTCAGGTCAGTCAACTACCAGAATGTTTCGGGTCGCTTTTGGGTTGTGACAAAATAAACAGATTTCAATACCAAAGAGGTGTCAGGAAGATCCAACATCTGCGTGAAACATCTGTGAGCACTATTCTTAGCAAGCCGACCAACCAGCAGTTTACAACATTTCAGATTGCATGTGTGTTGAATCTCTCATCAAAGCTGTCCATTCCAAACAACTTTCAGCTTGATGCACATAGAAAACATTTTCTTCTTCGGATTTCTTTCCAGCAGAGCAGGCACGTCAGGGCCACTGGGGTGGGCTGTCTGGCCCGTCGTTTGGCTTGATCTCCAACTGTATCGAGTGGACCTCAGACTGGAGCCCCTGCTCCCACAGCTGTGGCTCAGGTGTCTCCAGCCGTACCACAAACAGGAACTGGGCTTGTCGCCTGCAGACTGAGACCAGACTGTGTCAAGTCAGGCCGTGCCAGACTCTGCTGTCGGGGCTCCGAATGCTGCAGCCGGTCAGTCCATTATTAAGACACACTTTAATACATTTCAAAGTAAAGTTCCACCTAGGAACGAGTATACCATTTATAGATGCTTTCAGTGATGTACTGCTTCTCTGCCTCTGCACCATTTTGACAGCCACATGATTTAATCCTGTTACCTAGAGAAGCCGAAACTAAAGGCCCAACGCTAGCTGGCATCACAGCAGACAGCTTTCTCAACACTAGGTCTATGCATAAAAAAATCACAAGCCAGTGTGAGAAGGTTCCAACTGTAGACCTCATGGGGACCTCACGCCTGCGATCCTATGGGGAGAGAGAGGGTGAGATATTAGTCTGTTTCAGAAGCTAACTACAGTATATGTTGGTCAAGGATACAACCAGGTGAGTATATAATACATCCTCTGAAATAATACAGAAAACATCTTCTCTTTTGTCATCAATGTCAGTGTTTGATTTTCTACCTTCACACTACCTTCAAAACTCCCACGTAAAACACAAACATTCAAAAAGATTTATAACTCTTTCCTCGTCACGATGTGAAGGTAATGGTACTGTAACTTTGGTGATGAGCCCAATATCACAGGATACAACAGGACCGTTACTATGGGATATATTAGCCCACTAGTGTTTGATGTGAGCATTACGTAGGTAAAAAAAACAAAAACAGCTTTAAGTGAAATAAAAAGCAACTCAAAAAATTTAAGACTGTGTGACCCTGCAAACCTGAGCTTCCCCAAGCGGGAGGTCTGTTGGCTCTCTTGGCTGAGACTGCAAAGAGAGACTGGTGGCATGTGATTGGCTCAGATGCTCAGAGGGGTGGGGCTTGTTACAAAAACACTGTACTGAAAAGTGACATTATGGATTGCAATATCCTTACCAATACATTATATGTCATACTACAAATGCTGTGCCATAATCCAAGATAAGAATTATCCCAATTAAAATGTTACAACAAGTACCCACCTACCGATGACTTGTCACCGGACATGTAACAAGAGTAACTGCATCATTACCACAAGTTTGCCTGTCCCTGTATTTCAGGGTTTGGGGGGGTGCGAGAGCAGCCACATTTCCCCTCTGTCCATACAGCTCGAACAGCAGGGCTGCTGGAGCACCAGAGCCTACCGTCCCAGGTTCTGTGCCTTGACTTGTCCAGAGGGACGATGCTGCAGCCCCTCCCACACCAGGACAGTGCGGATGGTTTTCCGTTGCCCCCAAGACAGGCTCACCCAGCAGAAGGTGATGATTATCGAGTCCTGCTCCTGCAGCATCTCCAACTGCCACCAGTCCCCAGCCACAGCTGCCCGCAGTGTCCTGCCCTGGCTGTGAGCTGCATGTGCATCCAGCTACAAAAAAGATGGGCAAGGACATTCATGCAGGCTTCCTCACCTGTGCCAGCATTTACAGGTTACCTGGGCATCGTACACCCCATTAGAGTGATGGGGAAGATCATCAGCCGCCGCTCGCTGGCCATAAGCGCCTTGGTCTGTCTCTTCGTCATTATTCAGATCCTCCCAGATATGTTCTTCGCCAAGAATGATAAAATGTTTTATTTTCAGCTATGGTACACAGATTGGCTTCATAAATAACACATAATTACGTAGGAGAAATGTTTGGATTGTTAATATTTCATGATAGCAACCTTCACACCGTACATTAAGCAGATGATGTTGTTGTTTCTGTCTACGTAGACAGAGAAACTGTATTTGCATGAAACAGCCACCTTCAAAATGTTCTCATTGGATAATAGTGATGCTGAATAACAGCCAGGCAGCAGCCTGCAACACAAAATGAGCCCATATCAGCTTTAATGTCTCCTCATGTACAAGCATACACACACAAACATCCACCGGGTTGTTTCCTCACAGTTTTCTGGGAACCAACGTCGGCAGATTTGAGTTCGATTTTCAATTCCTTTCAAAGACATCTGAATTGATTTACATAAAAGTTGTTGCCAATAAGAGCAATGTTGTTTGTTTGATCAAGAACACAACTAAACTGATGAATAAATGTTTAATAAAAAAATATTTAATTCATGGGATGAATATTTGAGTGGAATGGCATTTGGTTGTCTACATTTGTTTTAAATGACAGTCCACAATCCACCTTGTTGTTTCAAAATATTACATAATCAGTGTTTGACAGGAGGGGGGGGCTAGTGTGTGAGTGCTTCAACACAGCAGGGCCAAACCTGAAGGAGGTCATTTTGATATTTTGCTAGTAATAAGTCCATGAGACATTTGTGCAACAGTTAGCTGCGCATGCAGCCTATTCGGTCATGACAGGTAGGAACGGTGTAAATGATTTCACAGGAATAAATCCTTTGATTTATTATTTGCAAAGCTCTGTGCTGTTGATGTGTTAGTTTTGTTTAGGCTGTAGGGCTCTTCTTCACGTGTATCACACCAACCTCTTGGCTGGGAAGTGGGCGGGCATCTTCTAGGTTTCGTATTCACTTCAGTATTGTATTGCACACATAGTTCCCACAGGATGTTTCTGGTCTGAGCGAGCAGGCCTCTGGCTGCTGCTTTATTTTGTCGAAAACATCAGATGGAATTAAAGAGAGATTTTAGGCGAGCGGGAACCAAAGAGATGTCTGGAAATATGACGCACGAAGCCTGCAGGAGCATCAACCTGGATTTTACGCACGCCTTTCTGCCGCCCGTGTTCATCACGGTGTTCGTCGTCGGGACGCTGTCCAACATCTGGGGACTGAGAAGCGTGTGCACCAACTGGAACAAAATAGGAAACATCAACATCTTCATGTTCAACCTGGGGGTGGCGGACCTTCTGTACCTGTTCACCCTGCCGTTCCTCGTGCACTATTACGCACACAACAGCCGCTGGCAGTTCGGCCAGCATTTCTGCAAGGTGACTCGCTTCTGCTTCAACCTCAACCTTTATGGCAGCATCGGCTTCCTCACCTGCATCAGCATTTACAGGTACCTGGGCATCGTGCACCCCATGAGAGTGATGGGGAAGATCACCAGCCGCCACTCGCTGGCCATAAGCGCCTTGGTCTGGCTCTTCGTCATTATTCAGATCCTCCCAGATATGTTCTTCGCCAAGAATGCTCTAGAATTTCCAAACTCGTGTTACGACACCACCGCGAACGAGTTTATCAGAGCCTACCTGCCTTACAGCATCGGCTGGACCATCACAGGGTTTGCCATACCACTGGTTATCATTTTGGTCTGTTACGGACACGTTGTTGTGGTGCTTGCCAAAAAAGCCAACGTCAACCCTCTGCTGAAGCAGCGGTGTCTGAAGCTGGTGGTGATTCTGGTGATACTCTTCTCCATCTGTTTTATCCCCTACCACGTCTTTCGAAATGTTAATCTGAAAACCAGGATTTTGAAACAGAATGGAGTTTGTCACGCGAGTTTCCGAGACATCTACCTTGCGCATCAGGTCGGCAGATGCCTGGCTTGTCTAAACAGCGCATTAAACCCTCTGATTTATATCGTGGGGAATGATGATTTCCTCATGAAGCTTCATCACCTCAGCAGGCGGGCCCGGCTGTCTCTGGCCGGCCTGAGAGGAGCAGTCCTTTACCGAAAACCGACGGAAGCGGAAGCGGATTCTCCGTCAGAGACTCGCGGTAACTCCGACCAGATGAAAGGATAAGACGCACAATTGGTTCACCCGAGATACACTTCCGTGTGGCTGAGTGCCTTTGTGTTATGCACCGGCAGAGCGCTCACATTTCAAAGTACAATGATTTGCGAGGTACTGAGTTTTTTGTCTAGCAGTGCCATAAAACATCTAATGTCCTGCTACATTATTACAAAACACAGCACTTGGTATTCGCAGCTAAAGCTCATGTTGGCATCTCATTTACTGCACTCATTTATTGCATCAAGTATTCAGTCTTGTACCAAGGTGCTCTTAATAGTTTGCACTTTCTGTGTTTGTACTTCAAAGCTGATTGTTTCCTTCTGCGCATTGCAGGAAATGTCCAATGCATGTACTTTGCTTGGGCATTGCTGGGACTTGTTTATATGTTGCAATATATTGCACTACCTTTACACTCTTACAGTGGAAGCAGTTGATATAGGCTACATGGCAATGGTTTGTATATTCCATGGTTTATGTAGACTCAAACCTTAAAGGCTTTTCAACAGAGGCACATTAAACTGTCAGAGTGATGCGCCCACATTCTTTATATTGCATGTTTGTTTAGAGGAACTGGAACTGGAGAAATGTCCTGTATTAAAATGTTTAAATAAAAGTAATATCAACAAAATGTTCTCAAAGATCAGTAATGAAAGTACTCATTGTGCAGAATGCCACCTGTCGGAATGATACATTATTATTATATATATATATATATACATTGCTGGATCATTATATACAGGTAAATATATTCTATTTTTGTGAAACTGTTTAAGAGAGGTGTTTATTCAACTGTATGATCATTTTGGAGTCTGTACTTTGTGCTGCTGTTGAACTGTTTTGCATTATACAGTGTTTCTGTTATTGTGTCCACCCCGTTTATATCAGTGAAGGTAGGCTAACAGGACCCTCACTGACTTTTGTATTAGACTGCATAGTTTAGGTAGGTGTACCTAATAAACTGGCAAACTGTTTATATACATACATATCATTTTCTTTATCCATTAATGTCAGAAAACAGTGAAAAATACCTGCCACACATGTTTAAAGCTCAAGTTGACATCGTCAGATGTTTTGTTTCATTTGACTAATGAATCCAAAATCCAAAGATATTCAATATACTCAGGCAGGACAAGGGAAAGCAGCAAATACTCCTATTTGAGAAGCAGAAAGCTTAAATTCTGTTGTAAAATGTAAATAGTTTACGAAAGAATCCTATCCAACAGACAACACATACATCGACACATATTATAACATCTTTGCCCTTTAAAGACAATGAGACAATATCAAATGATCATGTCGCTTGGATCGCCATGACAACATGTGGGATTATAATCAGGTGTGAAAGTCATTTCGCTCATAAGGACCAGAGCTATTGATGCGTTGACTGACAGCGAGATACAGAATCAGGATGATCATACGTGTATATGTGAGGTCTTGATCTGAATAAAGGAGAATAAATGTAATAGTGTAAAGAGCATAATATTTTGCTCTGCAATGTAATGGGGTCATAGTACAAAGTATCACAAAATGGAAATGCTCCAATAAAGTACAAGTACCTTACTTTAGACAACTTCATGAATTATCTATGATTTTTTTGTAGGTTTGCTCAGATCAGATGGTTTCCCCCCCCCCCCAAATAAGTACAGCTTGATTAAAGATGCAGAAGCCGGTCTGCAGATGAGACTGTTGAATTTATGTGGTTGCTCAGCTATGCAGGAGATATGTATCTCCTATGTGCTAACTTCACAAGCTACTGAGAGAATTTAAGGAAGCTGAAGCTACATGGATAATCTTTGTACCTCTCTGTAATACTCTGGGTTCTATTTGTCAGGTAAATATGCTGGTGAGTCCATGTTCAACAAACTAAAAGATCTTTCTTCAGCTGCAGTAGCAATAGTAACTGTATTCTGGGATTTTCTAAATCTAGTGAGGCAACACTTTATAATATAACCTGTGATTTACAGTGTCATTTAATTTTATGAATCAGCAATAAAAATAAATGAAATAAAATACTGGTTACCTACTGGTACTTCAATGTAGGTACAGTTGAAGAAAACTAGACCATGTGGGACAAAGTATTAACAGGTCATTCAGAAGAAATGAAAACATTTTAGAAGAAAATAAACAAATGACACTCTTACACAAGTATTGCATAATTAGTTCTTACTGTGTAATTGAAGGGTAAAAAGAGAAGAACAGTTAGTACTATGAGAGGTATGTTGTCATTTTGGGAACTTTACTCCCTTTAAATGTTCTTCAATAACTACATCAGCCAAACTCCTTTGTACCCCATAGTCTTGCTTTCTTTAAATGCACCTACATTTAAGTACCTGTAGGAACCGGTAAGTATTTTATTAGCAGCAGTTACTGGATTCATTCTTCAAAATTACACTGTAAAATGCGGGCTATATTAGAGTTCTTTGCAAGGCTATGGGGACATTTTGCAACAATTTCAGCTACTTTACACACTCACATTTTCAGGAAAGGGTGCAGCTGTTGCTCAGGATTTCAACCACCTCATTTCTCCATAACTGTATTTAACCAGAACAAAAATCAAAGCTTCGATGAATACCGGAGGGCTGTATCATTACTGGAAAAGGTCTGATGTCATCCGTTGGTAAGGATTCTTTGGAACTGCATCATTAATGAAGCAGCACAATGAAGCAGGAAGTCAAGGCCAAGGGCACGGCTGGTTGAAGTCTGTGCCCTGGGAGGATTTCACAAAATGACTTAATAAATCCCTGACCTGCTCTGCCCTGGCAGCCGATATGTGAGTTCCTGGCTTATTAGGAATAATGACTCTGGCTCTGGCTTGAATCTGGCTTGGAAATCAGTTTGTGCTATAAACAGAAACATATAACACAATAAGGATATACTTTCCTAGTCCAACACTGTCCTGGCCCATTGAAGTGTACACAAAGGCCACAAGTGGCTTCTGGTTGGACGGAAGGCAGAAAGATAATAATTCACAAACTACTTCTTCTGCACAAATAAAATATGCACAAGCATTTTTCCCACCAACGTTAACTATTGTGTAAAGAATGCTAGTCTGCAGTGTGTGATGTAATGACGGCAAAAATACAGGAACTTGTGCAAAATTTCAACCGTATTGTAGTATCACAGTGGTGAAATCATTTCCCTGCGGTTTTACACTGTAGAGGTTTTAGGCATTCAGTTCTCACTCCCTTGCTCTGAATCAGAAACACAGAATATTCCCGTCTTGCTCAGCTCATTCCATCCGTGTCCTTTGTGCCTTTTTGGTGTCGGAGCAGGATCCAAACACAAGCCTATGTTGTCTCTACAGATAAATATTACCATCCTGCTGTTTCTCTCCCACTCACTCTCTCATTCTGTAAACGCAGTCTGGTAAGAAAAACACAGAGCAGCCAGATGAATGTGCATAAGCACTTAGAGCAAACAGCAGGGCCGGCTACAGCCAGAGACCATGCAGTATTCTGTCAAGGAAAAGGGAACACGGGTTTGGAAAATCAGAGATATTGCACTTTTAATCTCATTTGCGTGTCAATTTAGTAGAAACTTTTGACCAAGTACAGACAAGTTACAACAGCTTTTTTGTTTGATAGCGAGTCATGTAAATTCTCCACCTCCCCAGGGCAACGGCACCTAAGCTTTCCTGTTGCCAAGAATGCAAGATCGACATGTAGCTGTCTTATCTGCTGCTGCTACACCTTTTCTCTGCTGTCTTTTGGAAGTTCAAAATTCTCTTCACTTCAGACTGAAATGCCGTTTTGTTTCACTTTATTTACTCAGCCTGACATTCTGTTCGACTTAGCCAATTTCTTGTCTTGAGGAGGGGTTAGGAGGGGTAACCAGTCAATAAGTTTGCGAAGTATCCGTCCAAGAAAGTCATTTTCAGTAGACTGTAAGCTGAAGCAGTTAACTTAACGTTATTCACACAACTCAAAGAAATGTAAGAGTTGTTATTTCTGTCCGTGGATTCATGACAACTTGTACAGCTGCGTCAGTCTGAAACAAAGTTGTAGTTTAACTTTACCCAAGTGTTTATTATTATAGCATGAAAACGAAGGTCCCCTAATCTCAACAAAGTGGTAATTTTAACCCAAACCATGTTCTTTTCCTAAACCTGACCAAGTTGTTTTTGTGACAAAACCTAACCATAGTGTTTTCACTTCATAAAAATAATTTATTTTAAACAGGGATTTGTAACATGTCAGAAGGATGTCATCCTGCTTATAGTGACATCATTAGAAAACACATGGATTTTGTATGTTCTCCGCCCTCTAACGCGCTTTGCTATTGGCCTCGGCACCTGAGAAAGATGTCATGTCTCGTCGAGTTTGTTAAAGTTGCAGTTATTATTGTATTTTATTTAGTTTGTTACTTCAGGTTCATGTTTAGTATAGTTCATGTTTATTCTTAGTTGCTTTTCATCACGTCTTGTCTGTCATTCGTCAAGTCACCGTGTCTTACGTCCAGTCTGTCAGTCACTGTCTGTCATTGCACTTCCTGTTTTATTTTGTACTTACCTCTTGTCCCTCACTCCTGATCCCTTTACTTTCTGTCTTTGTGTCGTTTCCCGCCATCGCCAGCGTCTCCCTGATTGTTTCCACCTGTGCCCACTCCCCTCATGTATAAACAGTCCTGTGTCCCCTCCTTGTCTTGTGTCAGGTCGTCTTAGTATGTCTCTGTGGCATGAACCAGCGTATCAACAGTAATTTGGAACTTTTTTGTTTATCCTCCTTGTGAGTGTTTTGAGTTTGTACTACCTTATGCAGTAAAGTATTTTATGTTACGCTTTACATCTGTTTCTGGTGTTGTGCATTTGAGTCCTCCTACCCTGTGTCTGAGGTTGTGACAAAAGATTTACTATACTCGCCGCTCAATCAGGAGGCAGCACTCACCCCCTATAAAACCCCCTTTTTTACTCTTTGTTCACCATCTGGTGTCGCAGCATTATTACCATTATTAATATGTCTTCGAGTTGATTTACAGCTTTGTACTGAAGTTTCAACAGCTGGAACCAGCAGCAGATTGAACAAAGGACAGTTAGACCGAGAATAACTGATTTTTTGTGGCCACTGGGGGGCAGCAGAAACAGTAAACACATCGTTGATCATCACCTTTTAAGTTGTTATGGTGATATTTCCACATCCAACAGTAACAGAGCAACATGATCATTCATTTGGAGTCGTGTTTGTGTCCCCCTGATGAATGTGTCAAATATTAATTCTCTTCTTCTGGCTACTAGTTTTTGGTCTCTACAAACTCCTACCTCTTTAGCTTCTAAATGCTCAACTACGTTGACCAGCGAGTCTCTACCTGTATCTGTCTGCTGTTTGCTGCTGAGCAGGTAGTGGCAAGTTGATCTTAAGAGCTTTTTCCCTGAAAACAGCTGCCAGAACAGTAAAGTTGTGGGTTGGACGGATAAACAATGAGTTCAAACAAACAATAAAGCAGAGGATATTCAGATTATTATTTATTTGTCATATAGCAGACATTCTTATCCAGTGAACTAGCTACAGGGACAGTCCCCCTGGAGCAACTCAGGGTTAAGTGCCTTGCTCAGGGGCTCAATGGTGGCAGCCTGGTGTTGAACTCACAACCTTCCCGGTGTTCCATTTGGAAGATAATACATAGATGATACCAGATAATATTTCTCTGCAGGTTCATCGCTACAAGTGACCCTTTCATTGTCATTTGATATGATGTTGTTATAAAATAGCCATTATAGCCGCTTTATGGATCTTTAAAGACAACAATAACTAAAGAGACATTAAGCTACTTGTTCTCTGAGATCATTTTACCTTTTCATTGTTAATAAACCACAGATTTTCCCAAGTGTCCCTTGACTAGCCTTTGTTAGCCATGCTTATCTTGATTAATAGATGCCTGAATTCATAATGACATTTATTTACAACAAATTAGACAATCTTATCAGAGACCTCTCTCTGACCTCATAAGATGGGGATTTAGAGCAAGGAAAACACAAAAATTGAAATAGAAGATGATGATCAAGAACCAAATCATCAAAGCTAGTGTCAAAAGTTTAAATCCCAAAATGTTTAATGTCATTACCCAGGTTCTATTTCCTCTAGGTCCTATCTAATTATTTCATGTGCTTCAGAATTCTGCCTTTAAGGTGCCACTGTGCCATGTGAGTGTATTTTTCATTTTTCAACTTCATTGTCCACCTAGAGCCAAGTTTTTTTGACCAACAATTTGATCAAGAACGCAGTTTTCAAGTCAAGAAATCCTACAGTGTTCTTTTATTTTCAATAAAGCAGGTTACATATATTTATCTTTGTAAGTATAAACAATCTGTGAATTCTTTTCATTTTCTCCATGTCCGAAAAAGGACATCTTGTTCTCACTTAAAAATATCCAAGGTCTTCAGGGTGATGCTGTCAATCCACAGTCCATACAACAAGTTTACAGCATCTGCTCTCTTCACAGAGAACATATAGTACCTGCCAGGTATCAGGTTGTTGACCTGAATGTCGTACGACTGGCATGTAGATTTAGCATGCTGACCATGTTCAGCAGTTGTTGGGTGAAGACTCTTTACTTGGATCTCAAACTTTTGGTTCAGCTCCTTGCACTGCTCACCTGCGACTTCCCAACACAGATGCACAGCGTTTGATGTCGTGCAGGACTTGAGCCTGTTAAATATCACAGGCATCTTGATGTCCACTGATGCACTGAGCCGTAGTATGGGGAAGTTGCCTGTGTTGGAGATGAGCTGGTTCTGCAGGTTCAACGGGTCGCGATTCCAAGTCAATCTGCTCTTAAAGTCGTTTGCGTACTGTCGGGTTTGCCGGAGCCTCTGCTGCATGGAAGCTGCCATGTCGCCGTCCACCAAACCCTGGTCGTACTTAATGATGAAGGCCTCCAGCTCCCGACAGCTCTCGATGATGTCTTCAAAGAGCATTCCCAGAAGGGTGAGGAGGAGCTTAACCTGGGTGTTACCCAGCGTCAAGGCACGCTGCAGCCTCCTCTGGTCAATCAGAGACCACACCGTAGTGTCAGACAGATGCTGCTCATCTGCAGTTGGTGGCAAATCCTCCCATTGTATTTCCAAGTAGTACGAGCTGCTCTGCATGAGCCGCAGCTCTTCCTGCATCACCTTGGAAATACATCCCATCAACTGGTAAATCCACAGGTAATCTGCTAAATCTTTGAACTAATAACGATGATAAAAGTGTAAATTGTCCCGCCCGCCTCTGACAGGTGTAAGTGAAGGAACTGTCACTCAAGCACAGTCTGTACACGCTCACACAGTCTTGAGAATTCTCATCACACACCTGTGTAGGTGGACTTTGGGACTTTGGGTGAAGAGAGGCTTCAAGGCTGTGTTCAGACCAACATTTCCTTTTACTTATGAGAGGCCTAGATGTAATTCATCATACAACAAATAAATGATAATACAGAAGTATACAGTTTACCCAGCTTTACACTCTGGTATACTAACCATAATGTGCTTGTCACTAAGTCTGGTGCAAAGCAGCTGTAGGATTTGGTTGCAGAGATCTGGGAGGGCGTCCGTCTGAGTCCTGACCTCCTGGGTTCCACGCTCATCTGAGCTTGTACAGGCCAGCTTGACCTCCTCCATGGTAACTGCAACACACATTCACATTTACTCATGTACAGTGTGTGGGTTATAGACAACATGCTGGCAATCAAAACAATTTGGGTCAATTTCTAGCTTTGCATTTCATCTGCAAATGCATTTTTAGGACATTTTCTAATATGACTATAAAAGATTTAAAAAACAGATATAAATCCTTAAATGTTCTACCAATACTGTCATGAAGTACATACTGTGAAACTGTGGAAACATGTAAATGTGGTACTGATATTCACAGACCCAAGGATGTTTTCTCATATGTTTTGCCTTCTTTACAAATAAGGAAAAAACTAAATTCTGTGTGATGTTTCTGCTATGACTATGAGCAGCAAGCAACAAACATGGATCACTGGCTTTTCAGGTCCCAACCATCAAAAGTAGTGTTTACAGTAATATGTCATGTACTGTATATATACCCTTTAATATTTCTATATCATATAATTCAATATGTCAAAGACAAAGGAAGTAATGCATTTTCTTTTATTGCATATCAAAATCCCAGATGTTACTTCTTTGATTGTAGTATGTTGAATAAAAATTCCAATCAATACAATCTTTCCAGATAATCAGGCAGATATCATGGCAGCTACTTACCATAACCGCTCCAAAGTCCAAACTTTAAACCCACCAGCCAATCACAGCGATCTGATCTGTCAACACACCTACACTCATCTGTCAAACCTTTAAGTTCCAATCGATGATGGTAAGGTCTTATAATGTTCACGTGTTTTGCAAGCTTTGAAGTCATAAAGTCCTAGTCCTTAGACTAACATAGAAATATGGACAAAAAAGTGAAGTGAATACATTTTTATATTTTTAACAAATTTGCTGCAAGAAAAAATGTGACTGTTTAAAGGTCACGCCTATACATTGAGTGAAATCTCACCTCGTTCTCTGAAGACCAAGTTTATATTTATGAGTATCTCTTTCTATCTTGTCAGTCTAACTCAACTATAGCTTACTTGAACCAACAAGCTAACTAGTTATTGTCAGTCACTAATCAGGGCAGTGTAAATCAGATCAGTAGAACTAACATGATTAAGATACTTAATTAACATTAATATGTACATTACCCTTTTTGTTATTATCTTATAGTTAATATAGGCCTACATGATTTCCTAAAGTGAACAACAAGTTTAGCCTAGTACCACTAGCTAACAAGCTAATGGCAGATAATACGTAAACTACACAATACTCAGCAGGCTACTGAGTATTTAACTCACACAACAATAATCAAGCCTACCTACTTTCCTTTGTTTTACTTGGGGATCCTGTTAAATAGTTTGATGGCAACTCCTGTTTATAGTTAAATTGTTCATCTTCATGGTTACGGTTGATCTTCCACGGTAACAGAATGACAGCAGCAGAGAGTGGACTAGTAATCTACACAACATGGTATAACCCCACTATACCAATTACTATGGTTAACACTCAGAATGTACTCTATGCCAGGGGTCTTCAACAGGGGGTCTGTGACCCCCTAGGGGGTCCTCAGAGTTACTAGAGACTAGAGGGGGGCCCCCAAATTATAGTTTCATATTGTTTTGAAATTATTTTCAGATATTTAAATTTTTTTAAATAAAACAAACATTACAGTAACATGAATCCAACATATTATTTGCAAAGATAGATAGGTGTATTCAGAGAAAAAATATATAAATCCCTGTGCTGCACCTTTCCATAAAGGGTGAACTAGTTAGCTGTGGCTACATATTATTATTTTAATAGCTTAGTGTTGTATGCACCATAAAAAGTATGTTTCTACATGGTACTTTAAGCCGCCCTGCACATTATTGGAGGCCCAGTTTATTATGCAACGTAATTTCATACACATCTAGCCGGAGGTCCCTGCTCAGTCTCTCTATTAGTTAAAGGGTCCTTGGCCTGAGAAACGTTGAAGACCCCTGCTCTATACAGTATATACTATACTGTCTAACTTAATTTTTTTAATAAGTACAGTACGTCTTATAACAAAAGAGGATTGTTACGAGCTTTTCTCCACACAAAAAAAGCATCAGCTAATGGACATTTAACAATTTTAACAATTGACTATAACAGATGCCTCTCATGGAGGAAATGACAGGCCTATCAGAGTTCTGCAAATGAGTGTGTGTGTGTGTGTGTGTGTGTGTATGTGTGTGTGTGTGTGTGTGTGTGTGTGTGTGTGTGTGTGCGTGCTGAGCTTGCGGATGTTGAATGACTTCCAGAGACTTTTCCAGAGTCCCTTTTCAAATTACATCATGGTTTCATTGAGTCATTTATTTGGGAATGGTTGTGTTGGAGGGGATGGTGAGTCAACCTGCAAAGTTATTATTTCGAACAGAGCAGCTATGGAGCATTTTGTGATCGTTGCCATGACAAGGATTCATGTTGGCTGCTTATTTACTGCTGTCTTGTGTTGTTGTTGGCTTTCTAAGCAGTATCAGATATATTCTGTGTCGCTGCTGCTGGAACGTGTACCTGGCTGCTTCATCTCCAACCAATGAACCAAGGTGCACGTTTTTTTAAATCTCAACTTCGAGTTGGCTGATAAAAGAATAAAATGGCCAGCAGTCTGTACAGCTGGTGTAGAACAAAGTTAGTTTCCTTCCCTGATTTCCATGCACTGCTGTCTTGGCCACAGCTGCTCTATTGCTATTGTATTGAATCATACAATAATAAACGTCACTGCTCAGGGGTGATATTCACATATGATCCCCCAACCTTGAAGCACCCACCTGTGGCCTCCGTGTGATTCATCACCAGTGACTGCATTTGGTCTCTGCATGCTCTCAGCTTTGGCTGCTTTTAAATTTCACTTTGCATAATGTTTGATGGTGCTGTGTGGATGGGGACATCATTTGCTTCTATTCTCAGTTATATTTATGTGATCTCTTTGAATCATTACAGACCCTACTCGGATGAGGTGGAACTGCCTCAAGACAGAGAGGGTGAGACAGAGAGAAGCAGCAGCAGGTATGTTAGATAGATAGATAGATAGATAGATAGATAGATAGATAGATAGATAG
>CALSCE010010661.1:543808-578053 GCA_943593645.1 Bovichtus variegatus
ATATATATATATATATATATATATATATATATATATATATATATATATATTCATATATATATTCATATATATATATATTCATATATATATATTCATATATATATATATTCATATATATATATACAACTTCCTGTTTCATGGTGAATGATGCGTCGCTATACGGCAACACCATTCCCCAAAAAATGTTAAACTTAGCAGTCTGCCAAGGTGAAGGTCTCAACATTCAACTGAGAAATATTAGGATGATCTGGTTAACCTGCTAAGAGCAGTACGCCAAAGTATAGCAACTGTAACTTCCGGTTGCTGGTGGGTGTTGCTATAGCTGTGATTCAAAATTGGTCTGTAGATGCCTCATCAAACGTGAGACATTTTGAAAAGATTTGACCATGTAGGGTCAACTTACAACAGTTTCTTTGTTTATGGCAAAGCATCGAAATTCGCCGCGCCGGCAACGAACACTTACAAGTTTCACGATTACATTACATTACATTACAGTTCATTTAGCTGATGCTTTTGTCCAAAGCGACTTACAATAAGCGCAAACAATCATGAGGATACGACTCTAAACAGCGAGAATCTTGCAAGTACATGAGCTACAAATAGGTGTAAATTCAAATAAGACAAACCAATCTAAGTGCAATATACAAAGAACAGAATTATTATTATTTATTTATTTGTTTTTCATTGGCCGAGGTGCAGTCGAAACAGGTGGGTTTTCAGTCTGCGACTGAAGGTATGAAGACTTCCTGCTGACCTGGTATCATGGGGAGCTCATTCCACCATGTTGGAGCCAGGATAGCAAACAGGTGGTTTTATTTGAGGGGTCTCTGGGTCCCACTCTGGCTCTATGGACCAGCCTCCTCTGGACACTTGTTTGCTCTGGTCCTTGTGTGACAGACATGAAGCTGACAGATTGAATCTCTCAGATTACACAATTTTTCCCAATGTTAAAAGCTTTTCCTTGAGTGGTGCGAGGGTCTAAGGACAGAGGGTGTCGTATTCTGTAATTTAAGTTAAAAACAGTAACACTAAAAAGTGAAATGAAGAGAAAAGACAATCATATTATGGCATTTGTCTTCTTATGCGTGTGAGATTGTAAATTATTTTACATAGATATTAGATATAAATGTTGCAATTCAGTATATTCTTACCAGAAGTCTCCATAAGTACAAGGGGAAAATAATCTTCTGTGGTATAGAAAACATACATACACAACTTTTAATGCAATAGTATTTGTTCATATATTTATTTGAGTTTACATTTTGTGTACATTTTTTGAAATATGTCAAGCATTACAAACATCCATAGAGATGGTATGACCAATTCAATTATTCAATGATTCATTATTTATTCAAATTGTATTCGAGAAAATGTGCCAAGCATTATCTGGTTCCCGCTTCTCAAATGGGAGGATGTTTGCTTTTCTCAGTTTTATATCATTGTAAATTTAGTGTTGTAATGGAAAATGTCATTGCACTCATTGTGACCTTTGAAGTGTGACATTTGCAGTCGCATTGCTTCTCCTCCTTGTCCTGTTCCTTTCTCATATTAGTCTAGATTGTTTTAATTAATGGTATCTAAGATGACGTGATCCTCTAGCTACTGACCTAGCTTCTCACAGATCTTGTTGTTCTTGCTTTGCTTCTTTAGTTTTCAATGTATCAAGGGACTCTCTGTATCTCTGTGTGCCTTTTCTTATATCAGTTTCCCAGCCTTGAGTTATAGACAGCTGCTGGCTGAGTTTATTCATCCACAGCAGCAAATACAGCACAGATATATTTTCCCTGTATCACCTCTTTCTTCCTTCTCTTTGTACCACACCTTATCTTCTGTATAAAATTAGATTTGGTGTTTCGCTCAAGACTGCTTGGCACTCTGCATCATTGTTCCTTCTTGCAAGAATAAATAATTCAAAGACAACTAATTCATCAAGTATCTTTATTTCAGTGTAATATCTCACCATCTCTTATTTTAGTTTGCATCGGCTGAATTCCACGACAGTATTTTTAGACTTCTGGTTGGACAAAACAAACAATTTCCTGACACTATACAGACTAAAGGATTAATCAAATATACAATCGACTGATGATTATTAATAGTTTAAATAATTGCGAGTGGCCCTAGACGAGGTTTATGTCAAAACAAAAAAAGGTCTATGATCATGTACATAAACTTAGTGTGTATACACTTTCTTTTGATCTTGGTGTTTTATTGTTAAAACAATTATAAATGGATAAAAGGGTATGTTTTCACAAATTGAAAAGTTTTATATTGATTTTTAAATATAATGGATCCGTCTGCAAGACGCACGGTTCACAACGGGTCAGCGTCGTAATGACGTAACCCAGCATGACGCCCTAGCAGACGCGTCTGAGCGGAAAGAAATTATAATTGCGCCTCACAAGCAAGCCAAGCACATCGAGCACCATTGAGGATTAACATTGAGCTGTTTGAACGGTGCTCGTCCTCTCCCGGGCTGTACCGGCTCGTTCAGCTGCCTTGTGTTTGATATCCAGCCTGGAGGAGCAGGAGTACCGGGAGGAACAGGTCGGGTTCCGGACGCTCCGCTCGCTCCTGTCGCTCCTGAGGCTGTTCAGACATGGGAGCTGTTCTGGGAGTCTTTTCCTTTGCAAGCTGGGTAAGTTCTGACATTGCCAATATCGATTATGTTATTTACAACCACATTGTTTACATTGATGGGAAATGTAAGACACGGTGACGTCATGAAGAATAACACGCAACAGGTTGCCTGATATCGCTCCGCAATACAGAAGGCTACAGACATCCTCACATTTGGGCAGAGCTGGAATATAGCAGACATATAGCACTTACCTGATCCACTTAGTAAACCTTGTTTCAAATGGTGTGTCTGAACATCTTCAATGCATATATGCCGACATTTATGCTGTCACTCTATAGAGACATTTCTGATTTAAAATATAGCATTCTTATCGAAATGAAGGCTATCAAGCACATCATTCAAATGTATTTTTATTTCCAAAGGTTAATATTGGTGGCTTGGTGACCGACTCTCATTAGCCTGTGTTTCAGTAACAACAAGAGTGCAACCTGTAGCTAAAATAAGCTGCTAAATGTTCACATTCATATTATCAAGTGTTCTAACATGAGGGACTATAGACACAACTTGGAGCAAAGCAAAGGGTTAATCATAACAAACTGGTCATCTGCTTACACGTGATTAATTGGATTAACTGCTTTGTTGCCTTGTTGTACAACTACAACCAGCGCCATATTCCGAAATATTGTCAATATATATATATATATATGTATGTATGTATGTATGTATGTATGTATGTATGTATATATATATATATATATATATATATATATATATATGTATATATACATATATGGATGCCGACGAGGATGACAGCATGTAGTTATGTAATGCATGTGCATGTAAAAAACGTCTGGTCACTCAATTCAATTGTTTTATCTATTCATTTAACGACCAAAAATGTAAAAATAAATAAATAAAAAAAACTAACATCACAAGTTGTCAAATGATCAAATATTCCAGTTATTGGATTCATGGGGAATAAAGAAAAGAAAAAAAACAAATCCTTACTTTTCTAAAGGTATGGTTTGGTGAATAAATAAAAAATTAAAAAATCCTGTCTTGTCCTTTTCACAAGAGGACTGTCAAAGCTCCTGAGAAGCTCAAGCTAAATGTCTCTGAGGGTTGTACTCGAATAAACACATTTGCCAGCTTTATTTTGGTTAAGGTCAGGAGGCAGTGTGGCCTGGTTGGTCATGTGCTAGCTGTGTGTTATGTGGCACACATTATTATGGCCTAGTCTGTGGTTGGACTAAGCTGAGCCGTCTGGCTGGCAGGGCTATTAACTTGTTGACAGTCTTCCGGGCCTCCTTATGTCTTGACTCCACTCCGTTGTTGGTGTAGGACAGAGAGACGCACCTGGAGCACTGTGGATAGTGGTTTATTGTAAATGAATACACAGGCTTTCAGAGTCTCTCTGTAAAGTTTCTGACACACATACCCCTGCGCTTAACAATTCACATGCTTTCTATTGTTTATGGACCTTTACTGGGATCAGAATCAGTAGTTGTTGCAATTTAAAGGATTTTTTTACCCAACTGTTTGGGCCCACTGGTGTACAGTATATAATAGCTGCCCACTGCTTCTAATACTAGGATGAGTTACATTTCTAAAGTCTAATTTTCACTGTGTGCTGTGCTTTGTACATGGGTGGTTCATGAACACCTGTGCTAGTTTCTCCTACAGTAGGAACACATTTTGCCATGATGACCTGCACAGACGCACAAGCTGAAAACAACACCAGGTGATGCTTTCGCAGCTGGTTAAGTATAGAACAATTAAATCAATAAAGCCGTCGTATTTCACCATTATCCCCCAAAATAACTTTCTGAATAAACCTGTTGAACAGTAAAGCGTGCAGTTCCAGACTTATGCTTCATGACGTTTTGTCTTTAGAGTACAACACCATGTTTTTATAGTGGTAATAAGACGCGTCGGAATATTGCTTGAGTGGTCCACATCTGTGTCTGCACTCACAGGTGCCACATACCTGCTTACCCTCTTGGGTTCCTGTAAATGCGTGTGGCTGATTGTACACACATTTGCAGTGGCGTGGTCATGGCCCCTCAGTTTGTCACTGACTTTAAGTAGGTTACTTCCTGTACGGTTTGCCCTAACATACATGAAGTACTGGTCCTATTTCATTACAGTTTTTTCTTCTTTTGAACTGTCGTGCTGCGATTGTGCTCCACATGACCATAAGAAATACTGATTGGAAATACACATGGAAATACAATATGGGGTCTTCTAAAATCCAATGTCATTTTACACTCCAATAAAGATTGTACAAGCTAGCTGTCAGAGTTTCAGTATTTAATGCCAGTAAAGAACATGTACTCTGTATTCATGAATTGGTAAATTCATATATATAATTCATTCATATAGCACTTTTCCAATCTTTGCAATCACTCAAAGCACATCAGCATTCATCAGTGATAACCATTCACACACACTCACTCAGTATCTTGCTCAAGGACACTTTGACATGCTGACTGCAGAGGCTGGGGATTGAACCACCGAGCCTCTGACTGGTGGATGACCTCCTCCTGCTGAGGCACAGCTGCCCCCTACATCTTGTTCATAAATACCGAGTACATGTCCTCCCATCCCCAGTCTGATCCTCATTTCATCCTCTAACCGTTCTTCTCCCAACAAGAGATTCTCTTTTCTTCGTCCTGTGGGAATCTTACTCCCCCCGTCACTAAAAAGAACTATTTTGCGTTTCCATTAATAAGCCATGCAAACTTATCACGTACTGTTGTAAGATCAGTTAAAGGGTTGAACGGGAGAAAGACTAAATAGCAGATAATTCAAGCCTTTAGTTCAGACTCGGAGCAAAAGTCAGTGAGAGTCTGATGACACTGCCCTGGCAGATGACTTTCAGATCATGGTTTAACAATGTCTTTTCTCTCATGTTCAATCTGATTTACCATCCTAACAAGCGGGGGGGGGGGGGGGGGGGACTGAGTTACCGCTAGAAGATCAGAGTGTTGCTCTGGTATGAGCAGGAAATGGACCCAAAAGCACCACCCACAGACAAAAAGGGGTAAAAGTGAAAGTCTTTACTGAAAAAAAGTAATTTTAATTTGTGAAAACATACCCTTTTATCCATTTATAATTGTTTTAACAATAAAATACCAAAATCAAAAGAAAGTGTATACACACTAAGTTTATGTACATGATCATAGACATAGATCATAATCATCAGTCAATTGTATATTTGATTAATCCTTTAGTCTGTATAGTGTTAGGAAATTGTTTGTTTTTGTCCAACCAAAAATACTGTCGTGGAATTCAGCCGATGCAAACTATTCACTGGATGAACAGATAATAATCGTAAAGTTGCTGGACTGGTTATACAAATGGAATTGTACAAAATACATACTTGAAGCTTAATTCACACAGTGGAAAGTTATTACAGAATCATGAAATTTACCATTACAGACAACAACAGACAGAAAAACCAGGAGAACACAATTTAAACAAGGGACCAGGACATGACAGAAAAGACTACATTTTCTGAATGTCTGAAAATATACATTTGTGCTTGCTGCTAAGTTTTTGCAGTTTTGAAATGTTTATTTAATACCAAAAGAAGTTGAATTAGCAGTTAAAATAGCGGTGCTAAAAGGAGCCGATATCAGTTGAGTGCTGGTGATAAATTGATGATGTCATTTGAAGTGTTGGCTGAAGTGGGAGTAATGGAAGCAGTGGGAGTAAATTGGGTATGAGCAGTGGAAGCTGTGCTCAAGCATCTGCATTGAAGCATCTGCATTTGTTATGTTTCTGTACATGTTTCTCTTAATTTGTCACCTGTTTTTTTTGGGGGGGGGGGGTTCTCCTTTGACAGGTAGATGCTGAAATGTATGATTTGGTTTGTCCCCAGGTGCCGTGCCTGTGCAGCAGTGCAACCTGTCTGATGTGCAGCTGCTGTCCGAGCATCAGGAACTCCACGGTGACCAGGATCATCTACGCCTTCATCTTGCTGCTGGGGACCATCGTCTCCTGCATCATGCTGTCGCCGGGTGTGGATCGGCAGCTTAAAAGGGTACGAGTAGACTATGGAAATACAGTAAATGTGTAGATATATAGAACAGACATTTCTATTCACAGTCATGCTCTATTTCTGTGACAAACACAGAATGGGAAATGCTGTAAAATGTTTGAGATGATGTTGGCTAAGAGTATTATCTATTATGTTGTCAAAGTTTAAAACCTCTCAGTTTGCTAAAAATAGGACAAAAAGGGTTTATTCCGATCAGTGATTACGTTCTTAAAAAGTGTGTAAACCGAGTCAAAGCCCAATCTGTAAAGAGAAACTGTACAGTGCAATGTTCCATGCTGAAGATAATCTCTGAACAATGAATTGTGAAAATGATTTAGTAGTTATCTAAACGTGCCCTTGTCAAAGTGTGTGACTTTCTGTCATTAGTAGGGTTTTTTTAATTTTAGTTTAGTTAAGTTTTAATTCTTTGCCATGTACTCGTCATGTTGTACGACTTTGTGTTTCAGGTTGTGGGACAAGTTGCTCATATTTTCTCTCGAAGCCGCAGCTGTTTTTTGACAGTATTTCCATTTAGTATTGTTGAGGTCAATGTCATGTTTACTGAAACCAGCATCTGCACCTGTGCACTCCATGGCAAATTCTCCAACAATTGAGTCATTTTTTCTGTCTGAGTTAGATTAAGCACACATTGTTAGGTGAAATGCTGATTGGACTAACTCTCCTGAATGAAGTCACACAAAGGACACAGGAACCTGCTGACTGAGAGCGCTTGGTTGTTGCTTTTGGTTCAATCTTATGCTCTTAGGACATTACAGACTTAAATTAGGTCAGTTAGTCATATGGAGTTTATATCCGGCTCATTTGAACCCATTTATAAATGCATTGTTAAGTTAAAAGGTGACTTCCTTTGATTTGCTGTAGATCCCTGGTTTCTGTGAGGACGGCTCTTCTATCCCCGGCCTGCAGGCTGATGTCAACTGCAGAATGTTTGTGGGCTACAAGGCAGTGTACCGCATCTGCTTTGGCATGAGCATGTGGTTCCTGGGGTTTTCCATTCTTATGATTAACATCAAGAACAGCAGAGACCCCCGTGCTGCCATCCACAACGGGTGAGCACGGCAATAACACCAGCACACACTTCATTACCAACACGTTGTCTTTCTAACCTTCATTGATGTGAAAACTCAACCTCAAGATTCACTCTGGAGATGCTGAATGTGTGGAAGGTGCAGTAACAGAGCAAACCAAAATCAAATGCATTGACAGAGGCTTTCTTTGCTGTTGATCTTTGGCTTTCTCTCTCCGCATGTGCACTGTAACTCTAGGCCAGAGGTTAGACGTAAGTAAGTAAGTTCTACAACATATCATGTGCCAGCAGATGGCCTTTGTCCTGCTCACACCTCTGAAGTCTTCTTCATTTATTTTCATTACAGACAGCACATCACTCATCTTTAATTATTAAATGTAACAAGAAATTCCCATCACATCACCTGAACTCAAACGGATGAATTATGATCCCGAGTCAGCATTTGCTTCTATGTGTATTTACTCATCCTTCGTTCATACGACCACCATCAGGGTCTGATCTACAGATGTAAACTTCAGGGTTACGTACCAATTCCAAAGTGTACCCTTTCTGGCATTAGTGCGAAAGATTCTCCAGAAACCAGAAATGTTGAGATTGGGCTGTAAAGATGAACAGTAGAGAGCAGCATAAGACATACAATGTAATTATATACAGGTGGTGTACAAGGATCTAACACAGTGAAAAGTGTACTTTATCAAAGTACTATAATACTATACCAGTAATTATATTTTTGTCATGCCTCCCATGGACTTGAATGAAGAACTGAAGTAGTGTGAGTTGGCCCAAATATGAACAAACAACAACTAACAGCAGTTCTGAATAACAAATGTCCCATTTTCAAGTGTAGTTTCATAATCGGCACCATCTGCAACAAAAAGCAGAAAAGGTGTTAGATAGTCTGCTCATCACGCTTTGTCTGATAGCACAACCTCTTTGTGTTTAACCATAGCCAGTAAATTCCAGCAGACCCGAAGCTTTCACTGAATGCATCTGCTAGATAATATTTGTCAGAGCTGTAGGACAAAGACGCCACAGAACAACCAGATCCAGAATCTAGAACGCTTTCAATCACTTTCAGAATGAAGCTGTGTGTTATCTTCAGCCTCCTGTTTTGTCTGTACACAACAACTGTCATACTTCATGTATAAGACAAGTTAAACATGATGGTCTGTCTGTCATCATGAGGTTTATGCATTGTGATTTTTATAAGCCCTCTATAACAATACAATTCAAATCTGTACAAGACTACAATGCATGTTGGTGTATGAACATTTCTACATTTCAGTAGTAGTAGTAATGTGTAGTTGTGTGTAACATTGCACGGAGAAAAAGGATTTTAATCAGTTCTACATAGTGAGGGATCACATATTTAAAATTGATTTAAAGGCATGAGTTCAGAAGAAAACTTGTTATTGGTGCATCCTTGTTGGCACATATAACAGGCACAGTTTCTCATGTAGAATATTGGTGTTGTGTAGAAATACACACTGAGCTGCTATGAGCAACTCTGTGTGTCCATAGGTCATCTAAAAAGGAGAAGGTATCACTCATCCCTATTACATTTGAAGGTTTTCCCAAACTAAAAAACATCTTCACGTTTTTATTGTAATTTTTTTAAATCAAATTTGTTCAGACAAAAGGAAAAACTCCCTAAAAGAAACCCCACAATTAAAGGGGGGAAATGTTATAAACCTCAGGGAGAGACTGAGGAGGATCCCTCTCCCAGGACGGGCAGACTGTAATAGATGTCGTGTGTACAGAATAAACGAGATGATAAAATGAACATGATGATTCACGCACAGACTCACAAGCTGAGAACAAAAGATATGCTCTAAAACTCTAAAATGTATGTTTATTTCTACTGTATAATCGGCGATTTACAATTTTTCTTTTTCAGATTTTGGTTCTTTAAGTTTGCTGCCTTGGTCGCAGTTACAGTCAGTGCCTTTTACATTCCAGATGGGCCTTTTACCTACAGTAAGAACTTTATATTTTACATTTTCAGTATGACGTCCAATATGCAGAGTTGTGATAATACATGACGGAGGAGTAACTGAATGAACTGTTTGGCTGTTGTCGCAGCGTGGTTTGTCGTGGGCTCTGGGGGAGCTTTCTCTTTCATTTTGATCCAGCTGGTGCTGCTGGTGGACTTTGCCCACTCCTGGAACGAGTCCTGGGTAGACAAGATGGAGACTGGCAGCTCCAGGCGCTGGTACGCAGGTCAGTGACTCAACACTGTGTAACTATAACATGCTACATACAAGTTCTAAAGTGTTTCCAGTGTGTACTGTGTTCACACTTTGGAATTCCAAAATGTTATACATTTAAAAATGACAACATGCAGACTAAAATTGGTTGATTTTTACATGTTGGTGTTGATAGACATGCACTTCCACAAAGCAATACACAATGGAAAACTGCTCACAGCTGAAAATAATTCTGTGTCTTTTTTTAACCTTTTCTTTGTTTTTAGCTTTGCTGGTGGTCACGATCATCAACTACATCCTGTCATTTACTGCTGTTGTGCTGTTCTTCCTCTTCTACACCAAGCCTGATGGATGCTTCATCAACAAGTTCTTCATCAGCTTCAACATGTTGTTCTGCGTCGTGGCCTCTATTGTCTCTGTGCTGCATAAAGTACAGGTACATTAACGGGACAGAATGTCCTACTTCAGTGTCAAACATTCAGCCGGCCGATGCATCAGCGCAAAAGTGTGACATGCTTTTGAGATACAAGAAGTATAAACAGTATCATGAACACCTGTAAAGTTTTCTGTTATGTAGTATACATATAGGAAACACATGACAGTATAGGCTAATAGTAATAACATAGTACATATGCTGTCAAAAATATCAAAAAGAGATAAAGGTACAGCTCCCTTCAACAAATGGCAGGTTCACGAATGCAGGGTTTGTTGCATGGTTGTTGTCCAATTGTTCATGTTATTGTGTCCACAATCTGTATATTTTCACCATATCTCACCACCAAACGGACCAACAAAATATAAAATAGTAGATTAGAGTTGTTAAATCCTGTCTGTGAGTGTTTTGGCCCCCTGGTTTGTTATAACGCAGTATTGTTTCCGGTCCTAGCTAGATATGTGTCATATGTGTCGTTTGTTGTATAGATTTTAAAGCCCTTTGAGGCAAATTTGTGACTTGTGATTTTGGGCTATGTAGATCAAATTTGCAGATGACACCACCAACATCGGCCAGATTACAAACAACGATGAGACTTCATCTAGACAGGAAATCAACAATCTTACAGAGTGGTGCTCAGAGAAAATGTTACTGTTCAACATCAGCAAAACCAAGGATCTGGTAAATGGTTGATTTAAAAAATAAAATCAAGAGAAGACACGCACCATGTTCTACATGAATGGAGCTGTGCAGAGCAAGTGAACAGTTTCAGTTCAGGCAAAATTTCCCTTCCATGTTTTCACAGAGGAGCAATAGAAAGCATCCTGACATTACACATTACATTACAAACTGGCATGGTTCGTAAAATCTATTCTAATTTAAATATCTGTATGTATGTTCTATTTGTGTGCAGCGTTCAGGAGCTGCAACTTACATTTTTCTGTGAAACATTGTTGCACCACTGCAACAAATAAATGAACCTTGTAAATAAAATGGACCTGACTTGGAATATCTGCTATTGGACTTCTAAAGTTCTTCTTGAATTACAAATTGAGTGCTGTTCGAAAAGGGAAATAAACTAACAATATATGGGCATTGTTAGTTTATCGTCAGACATCGTTTAAAGTTACATTTTACATTGTAAAACATCCACTTTTGCAAAAAATAAGCAATGAATGTGGATCACAACTTATTTACAAACTTTGACTAAATCATCATAACTCAATGTCCACTGGCTTGTTTCATACTTTCAACCACATCTTACAGTCTTCATCAGTAAATGGAGTTTGCCCAGTTATCATGGAGTATTTCATGTGATAAATGTATAGTCTTTTGACTATTTTATCTGTGTGTATCCCCAGGAGTCTCAGACACGTTCAGGTCTTCTGCAGTCCTCCATCATCACCCTGTACACCATGTTTCTGACCTGGTCTGCCATGACCAATGAGCCTGGTGAGAATGTTTGCTGGTTACTTATTGTCATTTTAAAGACATGGTATCATTTTTATGCCATTGGTTGTTCTGTTCAAAAACATGATGTTGTTACAGCAGCGCAACATGCTATGGTTAAATGATTCCTCCAAAGATTGCCGCACACAAAGCATTACTATTGATTTGGAATGGTTAAAGTATCATTTTCAAGCATCTTTCATGGATCTCATGTCTCGTGCTTGCACGTCCGTTTTTCCCAAGAAAGTGCATTTAAGGCATGTGAAAGCCAAGTGCACGTCAGCAAATGAAAATCAATCTCTGTCACCGTACCTACATACACACTTGTTTTTTCTTCTCCCCTCAGACCGAGCATGTAATCCCAGCCTACTGAGTATCATCCAGCAGATCGCCGTCCCCACACTGGCCCCTCTGGAGATGGAGAACCAGACAGCTGTGGTGATCATCGGCCCAGAGGAACCAGTCCTGACATCCCCGTACCTGCAGTGGTGGGACGCCCAGAGCATTGTGGGGCTCTCTATTTTTGTCCTGTGCATCCTTTACTCAAGGTAGGTTCACTGGGTGAGAGAAGAAAAATCATCAAATCTTAGTCTCACCTCAAGGTCCATTTAGTTTCTGTTCTGGAGCTTTCGATCACATTGCAAGATCTTTGAAACTCAACTTTTAAGCCAACAATGTGGACAAAAGTGCTCAGGGAAAAAATGGATAAGGATATTTAAACTAAAATCTAGATTTTCAATGTCAACTGGGCAACGTCAATCTGTTGAAGAAATCATGTGATATGATCAAAAGTTCCAGAACAGCTTATAGATGGTCCTTGAGGTGAAATTGTTTTGTCAGGTTATTCGAAAGATTTTACATACTAACTACCTGTCAGCGTGAGAAATGTTGGTGCCTCTGTTTTTTTCATATGATTTTGCACTTCAGGTCCATTGTGTAAAAAAACAACACAATTTGTGGTATTTATGAATGGACCAGTATCCATTCACCTCTGTTCTGCCCTCAGTATTCGTTCGTCCAGCACCAGCCAGGTGAACAAGCTGACCATGGCCTCCAAAGACTCGGCCATCCTGGCCGAGGGCGGCAGCATCTCTGACCTCTCAGAGGAGTCGACGGGACCCAAGAGGGTGGAGGACAATGAGCGGGACATGGTCCAGTACAGCTACTCCTTCTTCCACTTCATGCTCTTTCTGGCCTCACTCTACATCATGATGACCCTCACCAACTGGTACAGGTCAGTCCTCCTAACACAACCCACATTTCCATCTAGCTGGATAAAACAGTTTGACAGAAATGCACCTAGCAGCAGACGCCATAGTCAATGCAGATTGATCTGTTATTTTGCCAGATTTCATTCTAAAAATCCATAATGCGATAAAGTGCAATGTCAACAGATTTAGCGAATACATGATGACACATGTAGCATGGGACCTTGAACGTCCACCAAAGTTTCTGAAAAATATTCTCATCGCTCCACACAGATCTGATCGCAGACCTTCCTCACATTTATAAATAAAACTAACACAAATGTCGGATTTATATACATCACATATCAATTATAATGATTTTCCCCCAACTGCTTATCTCCATGAACCAACTCCTAATAATTACATTACGGTAGTGGATGGAATCAAGCATTTTCTTTAGCAGATTTTTCCGAATTCAGTTAAAATATGCGACACATTTGGATGGAAACCTGGCTTGTGTGAGTCCATCTCTAAATACATCCTGGCTCTCAGCCCCAAGCCCATTGGTTCAATGATCACTGGGTGCAGTTGTTTTTACCAAAGGTTAATAAGAAAGAAATGTGTTGAGGACTGTTTTCAGCTGCAGATGAATCCACATTTGAAGCCCTGAGCATTAGGTGCTACATAGGATTCAATTAAAATAAACTAGTGGCCATGTTCATGACAAGTCAAGTTTATTTGTAGAGCACCTTTCAACAACAGGGCACTTCTAAGTACTTTAAACAAGACATACATCGGCATTAAGACAAGATATACAAAAACTACATTAGAAAACTACAAATTACTATAAAAATTACTACAAAAACTATTGTATTTGTATTACTACAATTACTACAAAAACTAGACATTTAAAAGGACTCAAATCCAACAGAAGAACAAGCAAGATAGTTCCAAATGTAATTGAAATTGATCAAACCAGTTCAAACACTTGTCTCTAAGTCCAACTGAAAATAAACATGGAAAGTAGGCCTCTAGTAGGCTGCTGGGATCTACTTACAGGGCAATCAGCGTTTGAAATACTTTTGTCTTGCGCAAAAAGTCGCACCTGAACACACCGCAACAACTACATCCAACGGCCAACAAGCACCCATTAGTCAGAATGGTCACAATTATGAAAAAAGGGTTCCCTTAAATGGTTTGTCTTGCTGAAAGTCAAGTGTCGCCAAGTTATTATTAAGTTATCTGTTTTAAACATCCAGTAGCATTTACCGACCAACTGCAGCTTTGACCTTATTTTGTTGAAAGATGCTTTTTAAACATTCTTAGCAGATTAATGTTGCTGACTGCTCTGTTCTTGACAGCCCTGATGCAGACTACACCATAACCAGCAAGTGGCCAGCAGTGTGGGTGAAGATCACCTCCAGCTGGGTGTGTTTGGCCCTGTACGTCTGGACCCTGGTGGCCCCCATGATCCTCACCAACCGAGACTTCAGTTGATCAGCAGCTCCGTCTCTGGCTCCACTCTGTCCTCTACAAACCTCTTCTTTTTTTTACAGAAACTCTGACCGCATTGCCTACATCTTACTTTCAAAATGGACTGGATTTTAGCTGGAGTTTAGTTTCATTATTTAATTAGGTTCAACATTGGGTCTGGTTCAGAGGTGCCATAACAGCTGCTTTAGGTAAATATATCCCAGTACAATAACACGTTTTCCACTGAAGCACAAACACACCAAAAACTGCAAACATTCAGTTTGTAGTGTCACATTTTGATATTACGTGCTCTTAACAATCGATTAACAAAACAATTGAATTCATCTCTGCTGTAACAGCACCAAATATTAGTCAGATTTAATCAAATACAAATATTTTCTACACTGCTTAAAAATATGAATGTTTTACAGTATTAATAATGAGGAATGGCTTGCAAACTGCACACAGTAGTGAGTTCGTATAGTTTGCTGCTATGCCTTCCGATGCCTTATATGTCTGTAACATGTTTCAGAAATGTAAGTGCATGTGCGTGGTGAATAATTGCTGATAAACATGACACATTCCTGAAATATGACTCAAAGTCAAGTTTCTGCCAAATATTTATGGACCAAGATATTTTTTTATGTAAATGTGTCTTTGAGATGTGATCGCTTCAGGTTGTAAAACAAATCCCTACAGAGACAGAACTGCACTGAACACACAGATACAATCCAAAGGTTTGTGTTTGAAGCTGATGTGGGGGGGTGGTTATTATTTTCTGTGCACCATTGTATGACTCCAAATAGTATGGAATAGCTTTTGTGTTTATTATGACTCTGAATCAAACCAGATTGATATACAAACACTGACCAAATGCCTTGTAAGCCAAAGTGATTTATTGTAGTTAGTATGTGATAAGCAGGCTGTGAGTTCTGAGCTTCTGTAGTCTGCATGTTTGACTCAATTTTCACAACGGATTTTCAATGTGCAAATCTCCTAATGCATAGTCTAGCTAGTCCATCTTGCATCATGTCCAACAACTAAATGTAGTAGTCCTAAAATGGTCGTCCATTAAATGATCCTTTCAAACAATAACTAATTCTCATCAAAACTGAGAATGCAGTGGTTGTTTCCTCATATAGACAGCAGTGATAAAATATTTTATACGCAGATTCTGTAATTATATAATTAGGAACAATACATTAAACCTCAATTTACGAAACATAAGCTTTACAGTGACCAAAACAAGAAATGCATTGCCCAGTAATAAGCCTTTGAACACTGCTAATATGAGACTTCTGGGTTCTGAAAAATAAGTTGTTTTTTACACTTCTGAGTTTCCAGTAAATGTTAGAATTTAGCAAGGCAGTTTAGCTTTTGGAAATGCTGTCTGTACATTGAAACTCTGTTGTGACTCAATTGTGCAAATACCGTAAAAGAATAAAAAGCAGTTTTACAACTGAGCTTCTGTCCTGATTCAATCAACTGTCTTACTGTTCTTACTATCCTGTTTTTTTGGAGGCTGGAGTATGCCACAAAGGAAAATGTTTTTTCAGTATTAATTGATTTTTGAAACCTCCTTAATAAAACGCTGGTCAGAGCTGAGGGGAACTGGTTCACGTTACACAAGTCATTTGAGCCATTGTTAATCAATAGCTTGACTGGTGCAACATTACAGTTTTTCTCTGTTGCTATGACACAATCTAATGAGAACCATGATTCTCAAAAAAAAAAACATTTCAATTCCCAAATCCATTACTAATTTTTTCACAGCAGTACAGGCTTTTCTTATTCCTTTTATGCAGAATTCGGTAGGTAACCTACAGTTACTGGATACGGAACAGGAGAAAGACAACATTGAACAGTAAATATGTAATGAGACAAGCAAAGCAGTCTATTTTTCCAGATTAAAAAAATATAAAAAATGTGATACATTTTCGCACTGAATCTTGGAGCTTGTTGGCTCACAATTTAATTTATATGGAGACTAAAGTTGCCATTAAAAAAATTTTATAGTGAGTGAATATTTACCTTGGTTTAGATGGAGCAAAATGGGAAATCCCTTTTTCCCCTATAATTAGTACCAATAATATTAATACTATAATTTCTAGTCCCTGGAAACTTCCTAGGATATTGTAAATTATTGTATGTATATTGTTTATATGTATGATAAGAAATAATAGACCCACAAAATAAAATGTTACATCATGCCCATCACATCAGAGCTGTGGTGACTGGAAGTCACAAACCCTCATTTATCTCGACTGATCGGCATCCCAACTTCGCAACTTCACAATCAAACTACTGTAGATTGAAATACAAGAGTTTACACAGTGAAAACATCAGCAGGTGTCCATCAGATGCAGGTTGTGGGATGCAGGCAGTGTGAAGAGCCTCTCCTCAGGCTCCATCTGGGCGCTGTGAACCACCCAACACTTGAAATTGGAGCCCTGGTCGTCCTTGCTCGGGGTGAGTTTGAGAAAACTGAACATGGAGTAGAGGCCGTTGATGTTCAGGCTCGGGGGAGTGTTGAAAGAGGAAACCTTCTCTCCATCTTTAGTCCAAGTGACTGACACGTCCTCGGGACAGAAGTCTTTGATGCACAGGTGCAGTGTACACTCTTCGTTCAGCAGAGGACACAGAGGTTCACAGTCGATGAACATCACGTTAGGAGGAGTCCCTGTTCAAACAGACATACATGCCACGAAACATGTGAAACGTGTGCAGCATTTTGACCTTCATTAAAAGCAGTGCGCTGATCCTGTCTGCCTGCTTTTGTCTGCGTTTGTGTCCTCTCCCCTGTTGCCTGACTTCACATGCCGTGACAGAATGAGGCTTATGAGAAATGTGGTTTTCATTTTTGATCTGATTAGAAGGGAACATTTAAATAAAATTGCATATCAACTCAATTTTAGGGGGAAGTGATTGATTTGCTCTGTTCACGCAACATTTCGCAGGTTTATAATTACAAACAACCCTGCAGTGTTCTTAGGGATCATCTAACATGTTCAGGCTGTGACATTACAAGAGTGTTGCATTGAATGGAAGTGAGGTGAATGTTAATTTGGCACTTATACTACTTTTATTTAATGTCACTACCTGGTTATGTCTCTGCATATCGACCTACTTTTTTGCATATACATTTACTACATCCCTTTTAAATTACAGTTGATCTATATTATTACTGTACACCTGTCTACCAAAAATATATTTTATTTTATAGAAGTTATATTTTATCACTATATTTTAACTTCTTCACTATTTCCTCTTAGATTCACATTTTTACTTGGATGGTATTATTTTGATCCTGTGCATATTTAAAGGAGCATTGTTGGAGAGAGCCTGAGAGATAAGACTTTATTTATCAATAACGACGATGATAATTATAGAGCATATGGAAATAAAGAACTTGAACATAGGTTTCATAACGTTTATACAACAATAGATTATTCAGTTTAGGATGTTCTGCAGATTTACTAAAAGCGATGATCTAAAGCCAGTTCTTGCAGGAAACACTTAGTGCTGCTACCTTGGGTGTTGATGTGGTACAGGACATCTTTGTAACCCGGCGCAGGCAGGCTGGAGTGGTACACACGGCAGGTGTAGACAGCCCTCTCGTCCTCTCTAGCCATGACCAGCTGAATCTTACTCCACACACTGTAGAGGCGGGTGTGGTCAGAGAAAGGTCCAAAGTGTGTGACAGTGCAGACCTGCTCCCCATCGTTCCTGGACCACTCCAGGTCGACGTCATGGGGGTAGAAGTTCTCCACCCGACAGCAGAGAACCAGATTCCTCTCCACCTTGGGGATCTGAGGGATGCTGGAGATCTGGAGGAAGGACGGCTCCACTGGAGGTGTGTGAGTGTGTGTGGTGAGGGGAGAGGGCAGTCACAGGAGATAACAATAACAGTTCTGAACATATTCCCACGTATGTCTGCTGAAAATATCTCTCTGCATTTCAGGTTTTAGATAGAACCAGTGTGATGTGAAGATAATGCAAGAAGTAAAAGGATGACCTTAACAGTCCTTACATTTTACAAGTGGCACGAGACAAAAGGTCAGGGGGTCACCAAAATATTGGCAATCTGGCCAGCAGCTGTCAAATACAGTATCTTACTCCACACCAAATAATTGAATAGACTGATCAACATCAAGGGATCTCTTTGAATCGTTAAGAGAAGAGAATACACTGGCAGGAGTTCAGCATGCTTCAGTTCCTTACCTTTTACCCGGACTGTGGTCATTCTGCTGATGCTCTTGCCCCTGCACAGCACCACGCACTGGTATCTGGTCAGGTCTTCAGTGACAGTCAGACACACAGTCAGGACAGATGTGTGGCATCTGCCTTCTGACTGGAGACCCGCCTGATCACTCAGATCTTCATTGACCAACAGAGGAACAGACGGGAACTCTGAGTCTGCACTGCTTCCTAATTTAAACCATTGCACTCTGAGCTCTCGCTGTCTTGCTGCTCGGATGGTGCAGGTAAGGTCGGTCTGCACCTGAGCATAAACGATGCTGGCTTGGCTGATTTCAGAAACACTTGGTGGAGCTGTGGAGAGACATAGAAATGCATGTTATTGCACAAATAAGATGGAGAGAATAAAGTATGTTCTCTACATTTTGATTAGGAGCCAAACTCGGATTATTTTTTATACAGGTGAAAAATGAAATGCTTTCACAGTCAACAGATCTTAACCCAACTTCGTTCAGTTGGCTGCTCAGTAAATTAATTATCAGCATCAACATTATGTTGGAGGGAATGTGTTGGAAGAATGTTGTTGGAGAATCTATGACATGGAAGCTGGGGCAAAACAACACCTTCATAATACACTTGTTTTGTCCTTATACTTGACAGGTTTAAGCTCTAACACTGCATCGTTTCATTTTACAAGCTCATAATATGTTTTAAACATAATCCCACTCTGCAAAGTAACCATGAGATGAACATAATGAAGTTAAAAGTACACGATTTCTTATAGAAATATAGTGAAGTAAGAAATAAACTCTGACAAAACGGAAACAGTGGATTGAAGTAGCACTTTTTGTGGGCAAATCTCTGCTGTTTTTCTATAGAATAACTTGATACCAGGCTGAAAAGACTGAGCTGTTCACTCTCAGTTCAAACTCAGTATGTCAGTCTGCAAATACTTTTGAAAACTTTGTTCACGTTGAGACGTACCTTTACAGAAATACATGTAGAGAAGCAAAGCGCCTCCAATGACAGAGGTGACCAGCAGCAGACTGGTGACACTGGTGACAGCGATCAGTGTGACAGCACTGTAAAGAGGCTGTGATGGAGCTGCAGGGGAAAGAGATTTGAGAGATCCATATTACATATAGTAAATATGTATTTCAGTATGGATACTGACTTCAATTCAGTTTAAAGAATGACAGAAGAACAAAGAGAAGCACCCTGAACAGTCAGTGTAACAGATGTGTTGTACGGCCAGCTGTAGGTCTGATGCTCCACCTGGCATATGATGCGTATCTCTCCATCCTTCAGTGCTGAGGAGTGCAGGGTGATACCACTGCGAATACTATAGGTGCCATCTGGATTATGAAGGGCCATTTCGGTGCAGACACGGGAGAGGTGGCTTGCACCTGCGTGGACATTGTGGGAGCCGTTTTGAATGTGCCATGTCACGGCCAGCTTCTCTGGATAGAAGCCTGTGATGTCACACTGTATCGTCTTCTCCTTCCCCTCCATCACAGCTGCCTTTTCTGGGAGCAACACTGAAGGCCGAGCTGGGGAAGAGGTCAAAAACTTTACATTTATGTTTTTTTTGGGGGAGGGTGTTACTCCCTAAATTGCATTGCAATGGAGCATTTATCAGCTAAAGAGCCAGTTGGTGGAACCCGAAGCTAAAAGAATAGTGTATAAAGGACTTGCATTCATTAGGGGAACAGAAACCCATGTATAAATTAGCAATAGTTAGCTAATACGTTTGCCATAACAATTTTATACGATGATAAAATGCCAATGCTGGGTTGCAAGCTGTTCTGCTGCCCCATTTGCCAAAGAAATATCTGTAAAGCAAATATGAAACTACAGCCAACAGCCAGTTAGCTTAGCTTAGCTAAGACTGGAAACTGGGAAAACTTTGAAAGCTTCAGAGGGTTTGGTATGTGGGTTTTGTCCTCCTTTGGACAGAGCTAGATAGTCTAGGCTAGCTGCTCCCCCTGTTTCCAGTCTATGAGCTAAGCTAAGCTAAGCAGCTAATAACTGTAGTTTAGTGTTTTTTTAGGGAAACTTTTCACTAAACCTCTGACAGTGTTTCTAAACCAGTAGCACATGGTGAGTATGTGACACAGATCCGAGTAAATACCCAGCACTTCCAGGGAAGTAGACTCTGTGTAGACTACAGGTGTGATGATTCTGCAGGTGTACAGCCCTTCATCTCCCACAGTCACATTACGGAGCTGCAGAGATGCATCACTTTGTAGCAACTGCATTCTATCCACCACAGAGCCATCTCTGTTCACTTGAGCTATTCCATCTTCAAAAGTGTACACAATGCTCTTCTCTGCATGTGTATCCACCATGTTCCACTCAATGGTGAGAGCGCTCCACTCCACCAGCTGGGACAGTTTGTCAAACAGGCAGCTGAAAGTCACGTCTGCACCCAACAAGACACTGAGCTTGCTCGGCGTGTCAGCTGAGGAACCTGGAAACATGCAAGGGGAGAGAAGTTTGCCAAGAACAGGACAATAAAAAGTGCACAAGACGAACAGGGCTTTCCTTTACAACTTCATACCGGAACAATAGAAAACAATGATTCACACTTACCTCTGCAGTGCATAACAATAACCATGACTTTAATCATCTTTGATATATTCTGTCGGGGCTCCATTTGGACGGTCAACGTTGTCAGTACGTTGTGAAGTGATTACGAAAGCAAACGTTCGGCAGGGTGTGTTCGCACAGTTCAAAGATCACGTGGGGTTTGTGTCAGTATGGGCTTGTCTGGTAAACATTCACATGGCTGCTCATGCTGTGTTGTTCTAATGCACCTCCTCCTGGGTCCTGGACTCTGACCGGGGGCTGAAACCTCCTTCATTATGAAAGTAAGACTCATACAATAATCTGCTGTCAGCGGGACTCTTTTGCTCCCAGTAGCATATGTGCAATTATGTATAATAATATCAATAATATGACTAAAGGTCACCACCATAAATCACCTTCATGTATTGCACTTGTTGAATCCTGTGAATCTCACCCGCCTAAGCAGAGTATCAAACGGGCAGTCTTCTATTTACAATTTACACACACTCATTAGCACAGTACTTCAGCTATACAAGTGAACTCTCACACACCTGCAGTCAGCCATGAGGTGCTTCTGTGTGGGCACGACAGTAGTTTGGCCTTCTTTAGCTGCAACAGATTTCTCAGTCCAAGGAGCTTTACTCATCCAGTAATAATACTGAGGTCTCTGATCTTCACATTCTAGTGCGATTTATCCCAGGTTTTCTTTATTATTACCCTATTATTATTATTATTGGGCATTTTTAGCCCATTTTTACACATGGAAACATGGGAATGAGTGAGGGGGATAACAATCAAGAAAGCCCCCAGCCCTGATCCTCAGCTGTTGCATGCAGTATGACATGCATATGAAACATTCAGCCACAAAAAGCCTCGTTGTTTAGTTAGTCCAAACCAGCAGATATACTGTAAACTGAACATTATGCCCGCTTCTAGTTGAGCAAAAGACTCTGACCAAAATAAATGATAATGTTCTGTGTGAGGGATTAACTCAGCCAAGAAGTATTGATTTTTTTAAACAATACTACAATACATAGTAACTAGTGGCTGTCTGCATGGTAGGAGATGCGTATGAACATCTGACTATTGTTTTTAGATAGAACTGTGTACCTATCCCCTAACAGCCTCTTAAAGGGGCACTTACCCATCACATGAAGGTCAGTTTACTGGTCAGGAGCAGCCTTCGTCTCAGCCTGTTAAAACAGTTGTGTTCTATATTCTGTGCCTCTGGAGGGGGCTTTCCAAAAGAAAAAAAGAAAAAAGTCAGGGTATTCAGATGTTCAGATTCATACCACTCATGTCTGTACGTTAAATATAAAGCTACAGCCAGCAGCCAATTAGCACATGGACAGCTAACATTAGCCTGGCTGTCTGAAGATAAAGAAACATAGCAGCCTCTATAAAGCTCACTAACTAGCATCTTGTATCGTTTATTTAATCTGTGGTTTTGTAGTTTATGTGTGACTACTTCTTGGTATGTCCACTGGTTGCCTAGCAACCTCACAGTAATGTCAACTCTTGCTACCACAGTATCAGCAATAATGGATGTGAGGAAGCTGATGTGTGTTACAGATGAGCCGGAGTCTGACTTTGTATGTAACATTTTTGTAATGTCACCACATGAACGGTTTTAGAATCTTTTCATTATATAAGAAGAAAAAAACATTTACCACACACATTTTTTTATTTTATGTTAATTCTTTTTTTTTTGCTTTGCAACTCTAACAGATTCTTAGAAACATAGTTTCCAGAGGCCTGTCCCTGTACACAGCATGGATCATCACCCCACCATGGACCTCTTCCTCCCTCTCAACCGAACCTCATCAAGCTTTTTAATGACTGCTGACGACTTCTTGGATGACACTGCATAGCTCTTCAGCAGTCTGTCAAACAGCGCCTCTGTGTTGGGGTGGGTACTGAGGAATGCCTTCTCCAGCACGTACAAGTCCACCCCCTTGTCCTCCGGCAGAGCAGAGATGTAACTCAGGCCGAAATCGATGAGGAACAGCTCGGGCTCCCCGTCCTCCAGGCCGCATCTCAGCAGCATGTTGGAGGTGGTCAGGTCTCCATGGATGACGTCCTCGTCGTGCATTTTGGCCAGGATCTGACCCACCCTCTCAGCCAGTCGCACCAGCTCCGGCTCCTTACAGGAATCATACTGCTGAGTGGATACGATGTGGTCACGCACAGTCGAGGAATCCACGATATCCTCCAAGAAAATACAGTGGGATGTGTAGTCCACAAAATAGACTACAGGGACAGATATGCCTGAGGACAGGAGAAGTTGAGGGAGAGTCTTATTTTTTCTTATTTAGAAAAAATTGTATGTTGTATGTATGTCAACAAGTCTCATGAAAAGAGCAAAAGCGATGCAGTACGTGTTAGTGTGTCTCTAAATCTCTTCTGACTTCTCTACTCTGTCTGTGCCCCAAGACCATTACTACTGAAAATATAAATATTTAAAAACAAATTAAAAAAATATATATATACCCCAGTAGTTCAATTACTAAAAAAACACTCAATAGTTATAAACAAACATTAATCAAAAAGGAGGACATAGTTCATTTGTTGAGGACTATTTTCTGTGGTGGATTAATACACTTTTTGTGCTCTAGTGAGTATGTTGGGCAGCAGTGCATGTGGTTTCTAAAATGTGAGTATTTGCTGCTTTTCTGTCAAGTAAACTGGTTCTCTTTGGGTTATTCAAAATAACATGTTCAACATGTTGTGATCTGCATTTTTCACCATTTTATAAACTCAACAATTAATTAACCATTAATCAGTTAAAATTGACAGATTAGTCAATGATGGAAAAAAAAACATCTGCTGCAGTCCTAGTGGGCTGTAATGAAAACCATTTTACCAAATACATTACAAAGACAAATGGAAAAAATATTGTTCCACACTATTTTGGGTTTTATATCCAGGCCCAGTGTGTCTTCTTCAACGCCTCCCGAGCTCATAGTTACACTGAACATTACATTACAACACTGAACATTACATTACACACTGAACATCACATTACAATACTGAACATTACATTACACTACAATACTGAACATTACACACTGAACATTACACACTGAATATTACACACTGAACACTGAAGCTCCGACACTCGCTACACTCGCCTGCTCTGCGGCAGCGCAGTATGGAGCGAACCTCCTGCACCGTCCTGCGGTGGGTCAGCTTCTCGTCCAGCACTGGGTGTCTGTAGCATTTCCGGAACCTTTCTTTCACAACAGTCGGCTTTCCCAGAAATTCAGCCCGGTACACTCTGGCTTCTGCTCCTTGTTTTAATAACTCTGCTTTACTGAGGAACTCTGGGACCGCCATGCTCTTTTGCTGGGCTATGTTTACTTCCGCTCTTCTTCTTCTTCTTCTTCTTCTTCTTCTTCTGCTGCTGTGTGTCTGTCTGCTGCCCTCCTGCTTCCTCTGCTGTGGTTCCACAGGCTGCCACCTGGCGGCCACCGATCAAACACACATCAACTCCAGAAGGAAATGTCACAGTGACATGGCCAAACCTGTTCCACCAGACATCCATGAGCCAAATAAAAACAATAGTTGTCCTTTGTCATGGGTTAGCAGTTCGGTTCAACCATGGGCTAGGCACGGTGACATAGGCCTGTATGTCTTCAATATGTATTCTTTGTTTATTTCTTCAAACTCGTTACAGAGTGAAATGTATTTATAAAGCTGTTTTAGGACTGCATCCAACATCATTCTTTCCCATCAGGAAGTAACTTTGGTAACTTTGGTAACAAACGACTCATGTATGTGAATGTATGTCCTTTGTTTCCCCACCAGACATGATAGTATTGTATCTACTGATAGTATTGATACTAGATTTTGGTAATAAAATAATGTAAAAACGTTTCGTCAGTGGACAGATTTGTCCCACAGGCTGCTATTTGCCTACGCCTGTCCTCTGTGCATCATACCTTAATATTTATGTGAAAAGTATAAGGTTTCTCTTATCAAGTAAATTGACTATAACGTATGGTTGAGTCACACCTAAAGCTCACTGTTTCTGTTATTCTTTGACTACCTTCTTCTATTTATCAGACAGACGTTAATATTCTGTATTTTTGGCTATCCACAGGAGGAGCAGGAAGGACTTGTTGCTTCGCTCTTCTGTAGTCCAGACTCTGAGCTCCAACCTCCCAGTCAGGAACATGGGGACAGAGAATGTCCCTACAGACTGAGAGCAACACATACACTAATAATAATGGTTATTGTTATACATATTATTAAAATGACAATACACATGTTCCTACTACCTCTGGAGTTACTGTTATAACTATCATTATTTATAGCATTGCTACAGCTTATTCTACAAGTGTTTGCTGCTGATAGGCTTCTGTTATTATTACTTGTACTGATATGATTACTAAGCATACGTCCTCATACTTTACTGCAGGCAATGCTGCGTCTGTGGATCGCGTTCGAGCGGTTCTTCAACATAAAAGTCTTCAGCATGTTTTTATTAGGGGGAGGGGCAATGCACGTGTTGTCAGTAAATTAAATGAGCTCCTGCTCTTTGGGACTTTCCTTCCTGGAGAAGTTGGACAGTTGTCGACCTCTGGCGTCAAAACGGAGCCAAGAAGATTCTCCTCTTGCAATTCGACACTGCTGCCACGTAGCCCAGACTTCCTGAAGGCCAGAAGTTTTCCAGGAGCATCTCTTCATAATCCCTTCTGCTATTTACGGTGAGTCCGTCTCTCTGACCGGATGACTCCTAGTCGAGCATGTAAAAATTGGCAGCGGATTAAAGTGTGTTCAGAGTTCACAAGTATGATTCTAACAGCGCTGCTGCATACTGTTGCATCTGTCTGTCTCACATTCCTGGACGGACAAACAGTGAGTGGACGAATAACGGGCCTGCTGTTGCCTTGTATCAGACTGTGAACAAGAAGTGGTGAGATAGACCCATGGACGAAATGTAACTAAGTACATTTACTCAAGTAGCCTAATGTACAATTTAGAATATTTCTACTCCGCAACAGTTCGGAGGGAACACTGCTCTTCTGCTTACTTTGCAGATTAAGAATTTCCATACAAAACATATAAAAGCTCATTAAATATGGTGCCTTGGTACATGACACTTCTCAGCAGTATATAAAATAGTTCAATAGTTCGCCCTTGACCTGCCAAAATATTCAAATGCTGCAGTAATAATAATAAAATGTACTGCAAATGTATTATAACAATGACAGGGTCCATTCTGCTCCATGAGTAATTTGACTTTATAACAGGAGGGCTTATATGTGAGCATTGTGCTAAGTCTTGTAGTTTCTGCATTTATAATACATTGGATCCTGGTTTTAAGCACTAAACTGTCATATTTAATAGATTCTAAAGACACATTCTTATAATAGATTCAACATTAAAAACTCAGATTTAGTTTTTTTCTATGTGAGGATTAATAATTATTGCTAACTATTAAAGACCCAACAGCAGCCCCCTGATCAGTGATGGGAATATTTGGATCCCAGACTGTGAAGTGAGACCATGAATATTAATAACCATAATAATGATAATATTGCACTTTTCAAGGTTATCTCAGTCTGGGCTTGAATATTACACATGTATAACAGAAGGCCTGTGTTTACGAACTTAAAGTATGGAGCTTGAAATAAGAAGCTCTAACGAAAGATGCTATTAAGTTGTATTTTAGGAAATGTAGGATTCAGCATTTTTTTTAGCTTCACCCTACATAAAGTACATAAAGTACTTCAAATACATTTTAAAATCAACTCCAAGCTACTGCTCTCTAAAGGAATGCAAGTTTATCTGTTCATGTTAAAACTGTCAGAATTTTGAACTATGATGCTATAAGCCTATAAGAAACCTTGTGTTGGTCCATACATTGTTTTGTCTTAATTAATATCCAATAAGTTAAGTCCGAGGACCACGAGGAAGGTCCTCTGAAGTGTCCCCGTGTGATTTAACTCTTCCGTCCCTTTCAGTTAATTTCCTTTGACGTCTGAGCTGTGGAGCTGGTGCTTTTTATCACTCTCATATAGATTCCTCCTGCTGCTGTTGCTCCATCATTATCAGCTTTCGGTATTTGGTGTTAACGTAAGACGAAACATGCTAACTGATTTCCACAGGGCCGTGTATTTTGTTGAAACCGTCTCAAGTGGACTCCCTAATGAAATCATGGCAATCAACAAGAGGGTAGTCATGGCGACAGGGCTGCAACAGGCTCTTGTGGGCTCCCTTGTCTTTTCTATGATTAGGACAAAGGCTCCCAGGGGGTGTCAGAACTGGAGATTGTCCGTATTATTATTATTATTATTATTATTATTATTATTATTATTATTATTATTTTTCTTAAGTTTTTCTTATATTTCACAGAGGATGCCTTCCAAGAAATGAATCCAGACCAGCGCAGCCTGACTGACAGGTGAATGTAACAGGACAGAAGCAATGGGTAGGTTCTCTGTGAGTGGTTTCCATTGTAAAGCAGCTTTGGAAGGAATGTTTGGTTTTACTCTGATGAAAAATAAATCAAGGTAAGTAACAAATGCATTCAGGGTCCTCTGCAGGGCTGACAGTGCAGATACCCATACTTCAGTATGGCTGCTGACGGCCAACATTTTGTGCTGAAACCTCTGAAACTACATTAAGACCATCTAGCGGCATCGAAATCATACAACTATTAAAATCAATCAATCAAATATGCAAATAATTTTAATACATGGACTGTGTCTGAAGACAAGAACCGTTCTAATCTTCTTTTTCCATAATCTGAAAGGAAGGCGGCATAATCTTTATTTAGTTTTGAGATTCAGCAGCTTTCATTTGAATTTATGTCTGCCTCATTTGCATTTCTGTCAGTAGATGCTGCACATGAAAGACTCACAGGTGAATGTGAGAAGCCGCTGCAGACCAGTTGGAGTGATGAATGTGTCTCATACATTTTGAGCTCACTCAAATATAAACTGATGTAAAAAAAAACAATCTGAGATTGGATGTACTTTGCACAAAAGTTGAGCTTTGATAAAATACATAACAACATAGGAAATCTATAGACTGCAACAAATGTATTTTATTTATTTGTAAAGGACCCTGAACAATATTCAACATGAATGTTGACCTTTTATGTATTGCGTAAAGCTAACTTATATCTGTACTTGTGTAAAGAATGATTTCTCTTGTGTTGCTTACTGTATGAACATTTGTTGCTTCGGAGATTTTCACCGTTATTTTCTCACCAGCAAGATAAGCTAAGCTGTTAAAGTTTAAATCCATATCAGTCTGACGTTTACACTTTTACATTTAGACTATAGACTGTAGAAAAACCACAGCACCCCTTCATAGGATTTATCTTCTTGGCAACCCTTCCGGCGTGCAGCTGTCCCGAAAGCACCCCCAGAGTGTCGCAGCTCCCATATTGGAAACCACTGCTCAGACATTTATTACATCATCCATAGCTTCCTGAAGGCACATTTTGAAGATTTGACTTCTAGACATTTCTGCTATCTGGGGAGGTTAATGGAGCTTGAAATTACAACAGAAAAGCTCTAAAATGTACCTCTCTTTAAGCCATAATGAAACTCCACTTTGGATTTCTTATTTTGAATGGATATTTATGGAGCTGCTGATGTTTTGGAGTCAGCATCTATTGGCCATTAGTGATAATGCATCTTAAGGCAATTGTGCCCTGGCTGTAGACTTGGTGGTAGATATGACAGTATCACAGCAAATAATTAATCCAGGTGATCTGATTAAGACCTCATGAAGTTAAAACATTAACATACAATTCACAGGTTCACTATAGAGCTTATTTTGGAGTGTAAATGTACATCTTTTGAGTGCTCAACTCAAAAGATGACAATGACAATGTTTTCCTTCCTCCTAGGTAGCTCCACCCTCCTGTTGGCCAGTGTGGTGTCCAGTCTGGGCGGCCTGGTCTTTGGTTATGAGTTGGGCATCATCTCAGGTGCTTTGCTGCAGCTGAAGGCAGAGTTCAGACTCTCATGTGTCCAGCAAGAGGCCCTGGTCAGCTCTTTGTTGATAGGAGCTCTGCTGGCCTCCATCATGGGCGGCTGCTTGATCGACTACCGGGGCCGCAGGAACTCCATCCTCCTCAGCAATGTCTTGATCCTGACCGGCAGCCTGGTCCTGCTCATCGGCTCCTACTCTGCACTGGTGGTGGGCAGGATGACAGTGGGCTTCGCCATGTGTATATCTTCCATGTCCTGCTGCATCTTTGTGTCTGAGATGGTTACCCCGGACCGCAGGGGCTTCCTAGTAACACTGTATGAAGCTGGGATCACTGTGGGCATCGTGGTCGCTTATGCCATAAACTACATGCTGTTTGACTCTAAAAGAGGGTGGAAATGGATGTTTGGATTAGCCGTAGTACCGACTATGATTCAGCTGGTCTCCACCTGGTTTCTTCCGTCCAGCACTTCTTTTGAATCTTCAAGCCAAAGACATTTCTCTCAAACTGAAAGAGACCTGATGAATACTGTCGGAAACAAAGAAGCAGATGACCCAAAAGACAGCAATAAAAACATGAAGGTTCAGTACAATAGCATGTCCCTTTTCCAGCGTAAAGACAACATGAGGACTCGGACCGTGCTTGGCCTCGCACTGGTTCTCTTTCAGCAGTTCACAGGCCAGCCCAATGTTCTCCTCTACGCCTCGACCATCTTTCACTCAGTGGGCTTTCAGAGCAACGCCTCGGCAGTGCTGGCGTCTGTGGGCTTGGGGTTTGTCAAAGTGATTGCTACTCTGACCTCCATGGTGTTTTCAGACAGGGTGGGTCGGAGGCCTCTGCTCATCAGTGGATGCTCTGTCATGGCGCTGGGTCTGATAACCATTGGACTCCTCAGTGGACATTCATTGATGAATGCTGAGAGGCCTTGTAATTCTGAGGATTTCAACGTTAACAGAACAGATCTACCTCATTTAACGGTTGGTAATCAGACACTTTTCAACACGCCTTTAGATGGGAGCCAAAGACTAGTTAATAACAGCACACAAGATGATGTATTTAATAAAGTCAGACAGAAACCACCGGACACTCTGGCATCTTCTCCTGGCGTCCATGGCACAGCAGTGAACTGGATCATTCTTGTGTGTATGATGGCTGTCGTCAGTGCATACTCCATTGGATTTGGACCAAGTTTGTATATTCACTCAAAATGGTTTATTTTAAATTTTTAGATATAACAGTTTTTATTTAGAATTGTGCATTTAAAGCTAGACACGGCCAGCTTGATTAAAATACAACCATAACACTATCAGCCTACATTAATAAGCATTGTGGAGATGCTAGCATGCAAAGATGCCTAACGTAGCTTTAAAGTAACATTATCCAGTGGGTTATTAAATCTGGGACATTGAGAAGTGTTTTTGTTTTTGACCAGTGACCTGGCTTCTCCTGAGTGAGATATTTCCAGCTGCTGTCAGAGGAAGGGCATTCGCATTCACCAACTGCTTCAACTGGGCTGCCAACCTGTTGGTCACATTCACTTTCTTGAATTTTATCGGTGAGTTCCCATACACCATTTTCACAGTGGTAGAAGTGCAGGTGTAACTGATAACATTAATGATGGTTCTGTACCATTAACATTTCCCAGTGAGCCAGTTGATTGATTGATTGATTGATTGACTTCTTTAAGCAACTTAGTTGGAATCGGGACTAAGAGACAGGTTGATGGTTTAGACAAAGAAATTGTTGAAATTAGTTGGTTAAAGTCAATCGGAGAAAAGCAGTCTAGATATATTTCAGGTGTTACAGTTGTTTTTTTTGAACGATATTTCCTCTCCAGTTTTCTCGACTTTAGTTTTAGTTTGTGGGTTTGGGGGTTAAGCCACGGAGCTTCCTTTCTTTATTTTATTACCTTCTTTTTTAGAGGAGCGACAGAGTTTAGTGTCATTCGCAGTGAGGCTGCAGCACTATCAACAAGATGATCAGTCAGCAATAATAATACCATGACCCTGGAACTGCAAAAGGCCACATGGAACAAAGTGATTCCTTACAAATGCTTTTCATTTATCATGTTAAAGTCCAATTAGTGTTATTTCAAAATAACACTAGATATGCCGAACTTGCTAGCAAACAGTGCCTCATTATTACACATCCAGTAGCCACAGAGCAACATCAGCCTTTATATGAAGTTGTGTTTGTGTCCCCCTGGTGACTATAAGTTCAGTTTACTCTCTTTTTTAGCTCTGTGTTTGGTCTCCACCAACTCCTGAGGTAAATATCTGGATCTTTAGCAGCTAAATGCTCCACAATTTTCACCAGCTGGCCCTGACCAATTTGGTGCCCTAGGCAAGATTTTAGCTGGTGCCGCTTCCATCGCAGTCAATTCCACCACCAATCATTGTGTTCATACACTCACACAGAAACTGCATAGCTTTATGTCTTCAAGAATGTTTTTATTTTAGAAACAAAAAAACCCACAAAATAAAAACAGTATGAAAGAAACAAGTGACAGGAGAACCTGATGCGGCGTCAATGGAGCATGAATGTTAAAAACATGTATTCAATGAGCATTTCTCTCACATGCATGTTGTTTGCTATACATATAAGACAAACCAATAATGGAAATGCAAAGGCTTACAAAAGCAGATGGAAAAAAGAAAAGCATTTTAATGTACTTTTACAAACAGGGCTAACGTTGTCTAACTAGACTAAGATGTCAATAAAAAGCTACGCCTGGTTTCTTAAGGCAGTGGATGGTGCGTGCAGCACACTTAAAAGAAAAACTGTATTTCTTAAAAGGTTGTTGTAGGTTATTCTCAAAACACCTGAATAGTCAATTTAACTTTCCCCAAAGAATCTAAGGTGAGAGTAACTCACATTAGCTGGCTATTTATTGAATTAGAAAAGGTTACTTTGGTCCAAAGTAAGCTAGTAGCGCTCTGCTTCAGAGAATAGGGCCTTTTAATAGGCTATGTAGTTTGGGCTTCTTTGTAATATTTTATATTCAAACAGCATAAGTAAAAACTATAAAAGTTATAAGGTTCGCCCCTATGGATGCATGCCGTCTATATCATTTGCCTTTACTGCGTATGCCACGGACCGGCTCTGCCAGCTAGTTGCTAACTCTTTCATTGAAAACAGTAACACTGAAACAAAAACTCTACTCTGTGGAACTGAGGGACACTGCAGAGTTGGGTGATAATTCTTACAGTATGTATACGAGAGACTCTTTTCACATACACATGATCCATTGTTGAATTACTAATTGAAATTAACTAGTGCAGCTTTAATGGGGCTTGTCTATGAATCACAGTGCTCACAAAATGCACAATGTAAATGATCAAGCAGATTGCAAATGTATTGTGACATGGATATGACAGGCAGACACACAGTAATTGGAAAAACATAAAATATATAAACCTTAAATGTTAATTGGTGAGTTCATTTTTGAAATTCAGTTATCACTGTTAGGACTTATTTTTAAGGAAATATAGTGATAATTTTCAAGGAAATATAATTAACATGTTGTAAGTGTAATAATCTTTTATCATAGTATTGTGCCTGTCGACTCACTGGCCTGGCTTACAGAGACACTTCGATGAAATGGAACTATTCCTTTTATTAGTTACACCAGAGCTTCTCTTGGTATGACAAGTCAAAATGTCTGCTGACAAAAAGGTCTACAAGGACGAACTAACAGGAGAGACATGTCAGTGCTACACACCAGCACAGGAGGACGTCTTATCAAATTAAGTGAAAACACCTGTGTGGATGGACCAACGTGTAGGGCTTTAAGATTTTAAAAATCATAATGCAGCTCGAAAGTAAATTGAAGAGCAGTACTTTCTGACTTATTAATTTTGTAAAAATGCGATACTCTTGAGGCCATGAATTAACTTTTCCAGACTTTGTAGAGCTGGATTCATTGATGAATTCATTGATGAATTCATCAATTTCTGTTCTTACTTGAAACTCCCAAAACGATGGTGGTATTTCCTGGCATGTTTCTTCCTGACTTAGTTACAAGTGAAATGATGGCCGGCAGAGACTGAACTGTGTCTTTAATCAACAGATGCCATTGGTCTGTCGGGGATGTTTCTTTTGTACGGTGTGACCACTGTGGCAGCTGGAGTTTTCTTCTACTTCATGCTACCAGAGACCAAAGGGAAGACTCTGGAGGAGATAGACAAGGAGCTGCGTGTCATCAAGTAGGATCTATATTTGTCTGATTAAATACACATAATCATGTCAGATGGCATGCTGACACTGGTGTGTGTGTTCTTGTGTTGCAGGTTTTACCACAGCGAGGATTGCTGTAGTGTCATCAGACAGAGAAACATTTCCCCACAGTACCAGAGAGTGCACTGTCCAGTTAGCGCCTCAGGGTGATACATTATACATTACCATGGCGACAGCAAAAACATGTTAGTTTAAGATAGACGGCTTTTCTCTGTAGCGCTTGATATTGGAATATGCTGTATGTGTGGTATCTTTGTGAAACATGCTAACAGTTTTAAATTTGTATATGATCATGTGTGTTATTGTCAAACCAGCTAAACTGACTCTTTGTGGCATTTAGAAATTTTAACTACAACCCCAACCCTAACTCTGTTACATCTTTATCAGTTACTGTAGTTTCACAGAGCAGTAAGCTTTCGTAAAGGACATTTTTGCTTCATAATAATTCAGTTTACACAATTATCTGTGGATTTGTAAACCACTTGTCTTATCATTTGAACACTGCTTGTTGTCCTCTTTAGCAATAAAATTGTGAAGTAACATATTGTTGATGGATAAAAAACTACAAAGAAAACAATGAGTTTGAAAGGATCTCGGAGCCTTGAGTCCTGGACGCTACACGGTATTACTTCTCCTCAGCATGGCCATAGTGAGCAGCTCAGGGGCACCGAGGAAAACATTTGCTGTTGCTTTCAAATTCCTGCGACGTACAGTAAACACAGCAATATAACACTATAGTTAGCAGCTTATACATATATATACATACATATATACATACATATACACATTCACATACATATATACATACATACATATACACATATATATATACATATATATACATATACATATATACATATATATACATATATA
>CALSCE010010661.1:678053-692328 GCA_943593645.1 Bovichtus variegatus
CACACACAGAGGTCTCATACGTCACACACAGAGGTCTCATACGTCACACACAGAGGTCTCATACATCACACACAGAGGTCTCATACATCACACACAGAGGTCTCATACACGCACACACAGAGGTCTCATACATCACACACGCACACACAGAGGTCTCATACATCACACACGCACACACAGGTCTCATACATCACACACGCACACACAGAGGTCTCATTCATCACACACACAGGTCACACACACAGAGGTCTCATTCATCACACACACAGGTCACACACACACACACAACCTGATAGTCCACCAGGAGCTCAGGTCCTTTAAAGTAGCGGGAGGCCACTCTGACGTTGTACTCCTGTCCTGGGTGGTAAAACTCGGCCAGACCCCAGTCAATAAGGCGTAACTACAGACATAGATCTGAAGCAGTTAGCAACTACAAACACACTGCGCATGCATTAGTGTTGAACACAGGAACATTTTTTAAAATAAAATAGATTTAATTATTTGTGACACATACTGAATTAATGATGGGAAAAAAGAACAAAAGTAGAGACATGACAAAGGTGACTAAGGTTAGTGACTGACTTAATCACTTGCCTTGCGTTGTTCATGATCAATCATCACGTTATGAGGCTTCACATCTCTATGCATGATTCCCATGCTGTGGCAGTAGTCGAGGGCCTACAGACAAAGGAACTGTTATTTATTAGTCAGTTTTTCTTCTTCATGGTAATTCCCCCAGAAAAACAACAAGCCGGTCTTGTCAAAAGGACTCCATGAATCAGGACATTATGAAACATTGAGGACTCACCTTGAGGATCTCGTACATGTAGAACCGGATGTCATAGTCTGTCAGGGTCTGGTACAGTTGCTGGAAACCAAAACAATGTCTTACAATAAACGGGAAGCACACGTTCATGGAACAGTCATACACTCACACCGAGCTGTGGCAGTGATTGAGGATAGAACCAGAAGATGGTTGGCTTTCTGGCACACACGAGAGCGAGCGAGAGAGACAGAGACACACACGCACACGAGAAAGTTCAGCTCTTACCTTGAAGTCTGTGTTGTTAACATGCTCAAAGACCAAGGCAGGCGTCCGGGACTGAAACAAATATTAGTTTCTGCATTTAATGTGTTGTAGTCTCAACCAACATCTACCAAAAGGCCCATTTAAATTCATCTATCTAACTGAAACAGCAACACTGTAAAAAGCTATGGCACTCATGCAAACTCTGTACAAACTAACCAGGCAGCCACACCGAGCAACACTATGGCTAAGTCTCCAAATGTCCATTCCTTTTCGGTACACGAGTAAGCAAGGAAACTTTCCTAGATAGTCAACAGGCCACAGCTGTCACCGGCCAATCAAATTTCAAGTTTCTCTTATTCAAATCACATGAACAGGTTCACCATTGATGAGGTGCAATACAGCCATTCAGAGCTTTACATTCTCATTAACAGACATCTACAAAATGTTCATTTAATGCTACGTAATTAGCACTTGTTAGCTAGTTAATTGTGTTTTGAAACTAAAAACAATTAGTCTGTCGACCATAACCACACTTGTTTGAAGTTAGCGCTGCAAACAACCAACTTTCACCATTTAGCTATTAATGGTTTTATATTCTATTAATCAGCCTCTAAAGTGACATGTTGCCAGAGCCCAAGTGATATCATAAAACTTCTGAGCAACAATCAAGTTATTTAAAAAAAGTATTACATTAACAATGATGCAAATAATAGGGAAAAGCAGAACAGTTTTACAATGAGTCAACTATCAGCATGGTCAGTGATTAATCTTGGATCAACAAGTTAAATCAACTTATTGCCAGAAGGCAAATCTAGAGCTACAACAAACCATTATTTGGAAGTCTATCGATTGTCTTTACAATTAATTGTTCATAAGATAGTGAAACATGTTTCCATAGTCTTCAAAAGATTACATTTTGCTTGATCAGGTCAATCTCAAAGATGTTCAAATTAAAACAATATTAAAACAAAAAGGGCTAGCAGCAAAATAATAATATTTGAAAATCTACAACAAGAAATGTTTGGCCTTCCTTGCCCAACAACCAATGAATTCTGAAAATTATTGAATCGTTTTATGTTGATCAACTAATTGTTTCAACTCAAGAGCGTAAGCAAACGAGGGAGATTTACTTGCAGATAGTTTCATTGCGGTTACCATTTAAAGCAAATAATAAAAAAAAAAAATGCTGAAACAGATTTTTAAATGATTATGGCGCTCCTGCATCATATATCATAATATATTAACAGTGCATTCTTTGGGGAGAGCCATGACACAACATAGGAATACAAGGTTCTCAAACTGCTCAGATAGACTTATCTGACTTGCAGCCATAGCTGGCCAAGTACTTACAGACACATACTTCCCAAACAAAATCGATAAGCTTGCACAGGTGGTGGGCTCGCCACGCTATTGGTAAAGTAATAATATTTCAGAACCCCAACATGCACAACATGAGTTTGTTTTAATAAAATATAGATCATGTCATCAGGAAAACAAAACATATTTACATATGGCCTCTGGTGTGCTCATGGTCAAGTGTTCCTTGCCAATCAATATGCTATACTTACTACAGGGTCTTTCACAATATCAATGAGGGAGATAATATTAGGACCTCCACGTAGGTTCTCCAAAATCTTGATCTCACGCTTGATTTTCTTTTTCTTCACGGGCTAAAAAGGAAAAGATGAGGCAGAGTTAGGCAGATGGGATTAAAGCATTAAATCCTTCATCAGAGCCTGTCTGTATAGATTTACCTTGAGTATCTTCACCACCACCTTCTCATTATTGGTGATGTTGATTGCCTCAAAGACTTCACTGTACTTGCCACGCCCCAGTTTACGCACCAATTGAAAGTCATCCTGATTTCTGTGAAGAAAAAAACAAATATGAGCTGGACTGAAGAGTTGTCAAGCAGCAAATGTTGAGTAAGGGTCAACAAGGTGATTACCCCCATTCAACAACGTGGGACTCATAGTCCCAGTACTCCCTGGGCCGGTGAGTGTTGACCTCAGTGTACACTCGGGCCCGGCTCGGCACAGGTCCTGACATGTCCGACAGCTTGGCAGGGATGGTTGGGAGATTTTACTGCAGCGGATGACGGTTGGAGTACAGGGAGGATGGGAGTGAGGGAGGAAGAGGAGGGAAGGTAGGGGTGGGGGGGGTTAGTCGCAACAGGGCAAGGGGTGGGGGGGGGGGGGGGGGGGGGCTTTCCCTGAGGACGGGGGAAGGGGCCACCAGGGGCACGGCAGGATAGCTGACAGAAGGTGGGAGAGGAAATTAAGAATTAGAGAAATTGAAGTCCTGATTAATACAGATACATCACAGGTGTCAGCAGTGTTTCCATCCATCAGCAATGGTGTTAAATAGAGAGGCCACAAATCATCACACCAGTGCATGTTGGGCATAAACACAAACAATAATTTTATCAGTCATGAGATTTACTCTACATATGTTGGTAAAACCATTTGTTGACAGTGAAGGAAACACTGAGCTGGCTGATGAAAGACTAGCTTAAGCTGATTGCTACTATTGTTTATCTCTACCCCACAAAGTGAATTTGAGACAGGATTGGGATACTAACTTACGTAATGAAAAAATAAATAAATATACTTTGTTTTTTTGAGCTTCTTGAGCCGTGTCAACAGTTGTGTGCTTACAGTCACACAGACTGTAGTGTCGGCCTATGCTGTGGGTGATTATCAAGATATGAAATCAAGTCCACTTACTTCTTTTGAATTATGTTTTTGTATTATTTTTGATTTGCTCCCAAGTTCATTTCACTCCACCAGGGTTGCAGAAGACTAAAGTATTATCATACACCTCATAATTCCCCAAGAGGATGAATAAAGTATTCTGAGAGTAGATCAAAGAAACAACTTCATTTTATGGAACACACACACACAAACAAATGTAATTATAGTGAGAACTACTACTACCTTAGCTGGGCAGTGATATCATATATCCATTAATTTACACAGTCCCAGTCAGATTGTTTGCCAGCTGTCCATCATGATTTTGCAGCAGTGTTACTTTTAGCCTAGATTACGAGTTTAACTTTTTTCTAATTGTCTAATATTGTAGTTCTCTCTACATTTGTAAAAATATGCCGGTCTGCTGACGGCACACTTTTATTGGACATATACTACAAACACTGCCCCTTTTATGTGAACGTGCTCATAGCCAGACTGAGAAACCCCGGGTCTACTTACAGAGTTGATAACCCCTGTCGTAGAACCGCTTAGCGGGATTACGTTTGTTAGGGTTAGTTAAACAGACAACAAAAGATATCCTGGGTATATTGAACTCGCTTCATAGTATAGGCCTCCGAGTCTGAAGCTAAAAAAATTATGCTCCAACCTTTACCTTGCTTTGGGTAGTAACCAGATAGAAGTGTCTAAAATGAGTTTCACCTCTAGCCGAGTGTTCATTATACACCGCGTTTTAAACATCCCCATTGATTCCCAAAAGTATTGACAGCCTGTTGAATTACTTGGGCAGAAAAAGATATGCTATGCAATTATTGAATTTATTCAAACAGCCAAATCCATTCTTTGAATGACACAACTGACACCAGAGCAATTTAACACTTTAATCTTTCCAACCCAGATCATGCAAGGAACAATAGAAACCTTTCCATACATGTGTGAAATAACAAGGAAAACATTGCAGTGTCTGTCTGCTTAAAATGCTTCTTTATGACATGCACAAACCATACCAGCATATTTGCTAACTTGGATCACATAATTGTTACTGTCTTGAGTGGTATATGAGTCACGTTTCCACCAATTGAGTGCTGCTGTTAGACTAATTTTTATTTAACCTCTGTGAAGGTATTGCAGTACTGTTGCATTAGTCATAGGTAGGTGTACCTAATAAACTGTCAACTGAGTGTAGATCTCAAAGTGAAATTCCAACACCCAGCTTTGTTAGAAGGCTCCTGTAGATTGATTTATTCCACTGTTACATTAATCTGCAACTAGGCTGACAACACAATTGACATTTATTAAGAACGTTTACTAAAACAGACACCCACGTGGTTTTGTGCTCAGCCACAAGAAAAATACAACTCTGAGGCCAATGAGTTAACATACTGAAACGTTGGAAATAGCAGGGTTAGAAGCTAGCGTTAGAAACGTTAGCATCTTACTTGTACAGATTGTAAAGCCCCTCGAGGAAAATCTGTGATTTGTTACATTAGGCCAAATAAATAAAGTTGTCATGACTAACTTTTTTTCCCTGTAAAATTAGCACTAGAAAACTCACAGTTAGCTACTTTATTTAATTAGTTCTTATTGTCATCTATTGAGTTATATTATTAACTATGTTTATGCAGGTATTTTGCTAACGATCGTTAACCCTCACATCAACATAACTAACGTTTTCTAGGAGAGCGTGAATATCCCGGTAATATTGACTGATTTATAGCTTTGATGTCTCTTTTCCGGTGAGAAACGCGAGGACGAATTTAATCCGTGTAACGTTACGTTAATATCAGAGTATTGCGTATCGAATAATATTTAATAACTGCTTAAAATTACATCGCCATGAAACGCGAATGAAGACCTCCGGATCGACTCTTCAATTCGGCATTCATCCAAGTTAGCTAGCGTTAGAAACAATCACTACATTTCATGAAAACGTAACTTTTACAAAAGCTCCCACGGTCGTCTTGCATTGAAAAGCACAATAGTAGGTGCATAATTTAGCGTAGTTTGGATAGGTTTAGCTAACGTAAAATCCAACGTTACCGTTATGTTGACATTCGCATAACAACTGTAACGTTACATTTATAGCTAACGTGGTGGTTAAACCAGCTTTATTTTACAATTGACGTTAAAGCAAAGCAAATGCTTATTAGTTAGCTACAGCAGAAGGTGCCGCTAATTTATCGGCTCTAGGCGGGCCCGAGTTGCTAGCCCGCTAACCTTAGCATGGCTAACGGGCTCCCTCCTTGTTTCCACAGAGAATGAGAGTCTGCATTATCAACAGGAGAGACACACTGGAGTTGATATTTACCCCCTTGATCAATTTGACGACCGAAATGTTTCCCAGTAAGCTGAGTTTGTTTAAGCCAACGGTCCTCGACTCCCTCCGTCGCCGGTGTGTGATTTCTGCTGACCACCTACGTCCTCGAGTAATGCAACGGAGAACGTGGAGGGACAAACCTCTGCAGGGCCGCCGACCAGCGAAAACGTGGTAACTTGTCATTTCATTTCCAGCTGTGCTTCAGCACACCGAGCGTCTTTTATGGTCAAACTGTGGGATATTCTTCACTAATTAGGGCAATCATCACTCCATAAAAAAACTGTTCATGCATTTCACTCCGGAAGATCAGTCTGAAAGCCCCAAAACAATAGACTGTATAAAATACTATACCCAAAATAATATTTTTATAAAAATAGGCTACCCAAAACTGAAGATTTGTTTATTAACTGTGAGTTATATGAAATATATAAGCTGTCTACGAGATGACTGAAGTCTGGTCAGACGGCCCATCAGCAGGGCAGACACCCAGTGACTTCAACCAGGTATTCAAGACAATTACTTTATTCAAGTTTGTGTTGAAAATGGTGGTACTATGTATAAAAAGGGCTGCAATTCATACATTGTAGCCTATGTCGTATGTGGGTGAAAACACACATCCAAGCTAAGGGTTAGCACTTTAACCTCACAGTCATTTCAAATCCAATGAGCTGGATTACAGAAACTAATACAGTCCCAATACTCTTTGACTGCAGTGCTTATCACAAACCAAGCATTATCCACCACTGTCCCCTGCTGCCTGTGTTGAGGGGAATGGAAGGGAATTGTAGGGAACAGGAAACCTGCCATTTTTGTCAATATTTGTTTCATAGAATATTCAGGTGTCAGTGGCTCCTCTCCCTTCTAAATGTGTGTCTCCTGTGTCAATGTTACAGATTAAAAGGGACATTTTGACATCGAACAAACATTCAACTAAAGATGGACACAAGTATGGGGGTGTGTTTCCCTTGATTGACAGGTGTGTTGGTCTGTCACCCTCAACTGTGTTGGTTACCGCTTGTTTGACCAACCTCAACTCCAATCAAACTTCCTCACATTCTGGCCATAGTTAGAGTTTCTTTTCTGCAGCAACTGACAAACATGGTAGGCTTGGATTGGTTTACTGCTTGTTGCCCTTTACTTAGGTTAAGGAAGACATGACATCACAGACAAGATATAAAATTTTTACAGTGTAGAAATGTTTATGGGCAAAAGCCGTATCTGGAGCCTTGGTACGAGGGCTGAGGGCCAGATAACAATCATGGAGAACTTCTTTATGTAACACGTGATAAAGCAGATTGTGGCGCAGGTCAGTAAACACAGATTATCTATCTGTATTTCATTACATTTTCATTAGATCTATCCTTTTTTATTAATTGGCTAGGCTAATGGGGGCCTTTTAATTAAAGCTCAAAATCTTCAAAAGGCCTTCTAAATAAGTGGTCTGATTTTGAGCAAATGATACACCTCACTACTGCCTGGCAAAAGGGATGACTACATCATTCATGGGTGAGAATATGTTATACCTCTTTATATGTCTTTATAATTGCAGTTTCTGAAAGATTGTAATAGTTTAATAAACAAAGATAAGATAAATAACATTGATATGTGTTGTTTGAATGTGTTATTTCAAAATCAATCTTTTTTTTTTTTTAAAAACATTTTTTTTTTTTTAAGAAATCAGGAAAAAATAATCCTTACTATGTCCAAAAGGGGGAGCCTCAGCATAAAAGAAACACAAAATAAAACAGGCATGCTATTCTCCAGTCTGCTCATCTTCAAGCAACCCACTTTAAAGACTAGTGGAAACATACGTTTACAACACTACTAAAACACATAATACTTACAACACTGCAACATACGGGGATCAGGCTGCTGAGAGTTCTTAAACCTGCTTTATGAGCTCAAGGTTTACATCCCTGCCATCTTTTAAATCATTTCTTAAGACATGTTTATAGACCTATCTTTAAATAATGGGTTTTATTACCTTTCTTTAACTTCCCTTGAACTGTTCCACTCGGGTTCTTCCCTAGATTTCTTACTTCACTATATTTATGTTCTGTTTTTTGTTCTTTGTCAAATACTACTTCTGTCATTTGGATTTTTTAAGCTTGGTTGTTATTGTAGTTACCTATGCACATGCTGTATATGTCAATGTGTATGTCAAAACCAGACTTTTCTAAAAAAAACAAAAAAAAACAATCATTATAAAATTGTAAAATCAAGACTGAATTACCAAGCGGCCAATGTTGTCAACAGCCCCCAAACATAATACCTTTGATTAATTGCACATTTCTGTAGGAATAAAATTACAACATCAATGAATGCATAATGTTGGGGCCCTGTGTCAAAATCTAGTTTTACGATTGGAATTATTTTTAGTTTATCCTCCTGGGAACCGAGGGAAAAAAAGTGTCTTCCAATTTCCTTTATTTTTGTGATTTCCTACCTATTTAGGGTTAAAAAAAAAAAACATCTTGCAATTTAGACCTTAAAAAAAGTATGTCCTCTGTACAATGCAGCAGGGATCGGTAGAGTAGCTCACAAGAGTAAAAGGAGATGCATGTGAACAAAATGTCCACTACAAAGGACAGAAGTCAATAGGCTGGGTCTCAGGAGGATGCTCACATAATACATATTCCTAAATAAAGTTGATTTGAATAAAAAAAGTAGTCCCATTAACTTAAAAAAAGAAAATCTAGTTGCAGGTATTTCAGATACCAGCCATGTTTACCGTTTGGTTTCTGGATGTCTGAGAAAAAAGAAGCCGTCCTGTGTAGTCTGCAGTCAGTCACCTATAGACTAACAGGATAATGTGTTGTATGAATACAGTAATAGCCTGAATACAGTAAAGCCTGAACCAAGTTTTATTTCACCTTAATGCCACCACTCACTAAGCTATTATCAGATGAGTGACATGTTTAAAATGGCAGAAGATTCTTTTTGGCAACGTTCAATGAGAAAAGAAATTTCACGTCACTGCAGTGTTGTGCTTGGAGCAGCACTCATTCTTCTCCAGCACACAGCAGGCAGGTCGAGGAGGTTGTTGGGGGCAGCAGGTTTCTGTCAGAGAGACATTTCATTGTGCTCTTTGGGGCCTTGATTGAGGATATCCTCTAAACAATTGCTGTGGGTGTTGAAACTGGTTCAAAGTTTTCAAACGTATATTCTTCCTCCCATCCATGTCCCAGTTACAGGAGGCTAAAAGCAGTACACACTTGCATGTATTGGCTTCAGATTGTTCATCATGTCTTGTTTAAATGCAGATAAATACAGGCTTCCTTATACCTAGTAGAATTTTCCCATTCAATTCACAACTTAATATGTTTCTTTTTGTGTGTTTTACTGGATCGATGGGACAGTTCTCTCCGATGAATCTCTGCCAAACCCAGGATACCTGTGATTATTCTGCAGCAAACTCTGAGGTAGAAGGGAGGTGCAGAGTGCAGTTTAATTATACGTGGGGAAACCATGATGGGAATGTATTTGTCCTTCTGAAGAACAAGCTTTATTGTTGGTAAAAGGGGTTAAAGTTAGTAAGATTAATATATAATAGAAGGTAGGCCTGATGTCTCTGCAAAGTAAGTTTTTTGGGGGCGTGATGTCAGTCAGGCTTCTGCGGAAGTCTACGTCTTTCTTCCTTCAGAGCAGACTATTTTCACAGGAGGAGGTATCAGGTCTCTGATTAGTCACCTTCCACCTCTGCATTAAGGACCGCCGCCCTAAGGCTGAGGTGGAGCACAGGAGCCAAGCAGAGAGCAATCAGAGCCCTGCCCTGGTGGACTGATAGTGTCTCTACTAACGTTTCAGGTCATTCCACCGCTTCCTCCCTCCGTATGTTGGGAGAGAAACAATAGTCCCGAGAGTGTGTCAACCCATACAGAACACTCGCCCACACACTCGTTTGCTCTGCTGGACTGATATGTCAGCGACATCAGCAGGCAGAGTCACCGGTAATGGACCAGTAATTCATATTTAATTACACTTCTAATTAAATATGAACAATTTTCCATATTGTGAAGTTTGTTTTTTTGTTCATGCTCTCAACTCCACATCCGTGAAATTGTGCGACTCTTGCTCGGCCGCGACGCTATCGTGGTGACAAAATCTTCAACAGACAGACAGACAAGGGAAACACAAGGTGGAAACCATGCCAGCGTCGCTATGGTGGCTGGTAAACACGTAATACCAGCTCACTGCAGTTTATCCATCCGATCGTCCGAGTGACCCTCCTCAAAAGACACATTATCAGGCCCCGTCCCGTTCGTTAGATGTTTTGTGTTGTGTTTGTACTTCCTGTTTTATTTTGTTAACTGCATGTTCCCTCTCGTGTCTGGTGTTTCTACTTCCGGTCCCCAGCTGTCTCCACTCTGTTCGTTAGTGTCTCCACCTGTGTCTTGTTATCCCCGCCCACTTCCTGGTGTATATAGTCTGTGTGTTGTTTGTCCCTGGTTGCAAGTTCGTCTTCGTTCATTCATGTCGAGAAGGCCACCGTTTATTCTGTTTCCCCGGCTTCCTCGATCCTGTTTCCGTGACCTGACGTCTTCGCCTGATCCCTACCTGTTTTGCCGCTACGCTGAGGACCTACCTGTGCATCGACCCTGTTTCTGTGACCCGACTCTGCCCTTGGACTTTCCCTGCATGTTCTGTATGTCCTGCTGTGTACCAGTGTATCTACTTTATCCAGTACAGTATATCATCATCGTGCTGTCTCTGAGTCGTGCTATTGAGTCTCTCTCTCCGTGTGTACTGGTCGTACAGTTACACACATCAAATGACAGCTGACAACATTTTTGCCCTTTTTTTTTTTTTTTTTTGATCGCTAACATGCATTTGTCAAAACTCTTCAGTCAGTGAAACAGAAGTTTGTGTAGACCAAACTGTGAATCATTTGTCATTGCTTTCACAAAAAAAGGCATTCAATGACCACACATTTTCAAAATCCATGAACTCTTTTCTTATTTATTCTCCACCACCTGCAATACAAGTTATACAGTATATGCACAACATTTTTCCGATGCTAACATACAATTTTTTTTAAAACTGAAAGAAAGCAAATGCCTTGCATTTCTGCAGTAATCATATAGAAAAGCTTAGCAGACTATTTGCATTAAAATAAATAACGAAGTAATCATTCCGAACACAACTGATGGCAATTTGAGCTGAAAGTCTACCCAGGTGTGGCCAGATGTAGGAGAGTGAGGACGAGAGTCTTCCCAGTACTGTACAGTATGAAGGATTATACTATACAGGCTGTTGGTGTTTTTTTTTGTAATTAATAATAATTAGTAATAAAATACTTGTATAGCGCTTTTCTAAAAACTCAGATGCTTAAAATTAGTCTTTTACAATCGTTAACGTCGTTTTGTCCAATCCGTAGTCCCATTTTCAAAACTAAACACAATAAGCACAACATTTGTCTGTTGTGGACTATTAACGCAATTCATGTCAATGAAAATGTTTCTAAAATGCTTACCTTTTCTTTACAAACTTTCAAGCTTTCTTGTCTTCTTTACAAATGCTTGCACATAGCATGCTAGGAATGAAAACCCAATGTTAAAAACCTTCAACATTGTGTAAACCCTCTGCTGCTGGAACTACAGAAGCTCATTAAAATATAGGAACAGCTGATCATTTTTGCGAATGAGCAGATCATCAAAACATTGAAAAACAGCTGATTTACTGTAAGTTGTGTTAAATAGATTCCCGGGGGTGGATAAGGCGTTCGATCCAAGGTGCACAGCGGGAGATGACATAAGATGTGATGTGGACGAGAACATGTAGCCAAATGCTGAAGATCGTATAGTTCAGAACAGGGCTGTGCATTATTGGGATTTTTTTTTTTTACGGTATTTGTGTAATTTATTTTTACACATTTGGAACAAAGGCCATGTATGTTGGATTTCATGTTGCTAAAATAGTAAAGCTTTTACTGCATCAGGTCTGTCACTTTGTACTGTACATTCTATAAAGTAAAGATGACTCCTTCACTTTTAGATACTTTGTGGTCAGAAACGCACACATTAGACACTAAATATATTTCTAAAGGTGCTATTGACATGAAATGTTCACCAGATGTCAGTAACAACCCATGCAATACACACATGCAAAGAAACCAAAACAAATAAGTTCAGAAATTAAGTTATATCTAATAAAATGGAATGATACAAAGAAAAAGTATTGTATGTAATGTAAATGTATTTAATACTTTGTACAAAAGCCTTTGTTGTAATGACGCTTCAAAACGTCTCCTGTATGGAAGAACTCGTTACATGCGTTGCTCAGGTGGGATTTTGGCCCATTCTTCCACAAACAGTCTTCAAATCTTGAAGGTCCCGTGGGCCTCTTCTATGAACTCTGATTTTTACTTCTTTCCATAGATTTTCTATTGGATTCCAGTCAGCTCATTGGCTGGGCTGTTCTAGCAGCTTCATTTTCTTTCTCTGAAACCAGCTGAGAGTTTCCTTGGCTGTGTGTTTGGGATCAATGTCTTGCTGTAATGTCCACCCTCGTTTCATCTTCACCATCCTGGTAGATGGCAGCAGATTGTTATTCATCCTTCCTTCAGTTATATGAAGTTTGCCAGATGTTCCCACCTCCACACTTCACTGTTGGTGTGTTTGGGGTGTGTGCAGTGCCATTTGACCTCCAAACATGGTGTGTATGAGTTCAGTGTTGGGCTCATCTGACCAGACTATATTCTCACAGTATTTCACAGGCTTGTCTAAATGTTATGCAGCAAACTTTAAAGGAGCTTCAACATGCTTTTTCTTCAGCAGTGGAGTCTTGCGCGGTGAGCGTGCATACAGGCCATTGTGCTTGAGTGCATTACTTATTGTTTTCTTTGAAACACTTGTACTTGTACCTGCTGATTCCAGATCTGTCTGAAGCTCTTGGCTCTTGGACTCTTCTGATCATTTTTTTCACTCTGTCAGAAATCTTGTGAGGAGCAGTTGCTCGTGGCTGGTTTATGGTGACATGATGTTCTTTCCACTTCTGGATTATGGCCCCAGCAGTGCTCACTGGAACATTCACAAGTTTAGAAATCCCTCTGTCACCAATGCCATCAGGATGCTTTGCAACAGTGAGGTTGTGAAGGTCTTGAGAGCACTTTGCTTTCACCCATCATGAGATGTTTCTTGTGTGACATCTTGGTACTGAGACCTTTTTTAAAGGCATCAGTTGGGACTGAACCAGCTGATATTCATTTGCACTGACGAGGGGCAAGATTGCTTTCTAATGACTGATAGATGTCAGCTGGTGTCTGGGTTTTCCATGCCTTTGTGCACCTCCCTCTTCATGTGTTCAATACTTTTTCTCTGTCATTCCATTTTATTACACATAACTTAATTTTTGAACTTATTTGTTTTGGTTTCTTTGCATGTGTGTATTGCATGGGTTGTTACCAACATCTGGTGAACATTTCATGTCAATAGCACCTTTAGAAATATATTTACTGAGAAAAATGGTGACGTGTTCAATACTTATTTTATCCGCTGTAACTGCAACATGATGACAAGTTTATTTTCTTTCTATTTATTTTTATTTATTTGTTTATTTTAAGAGTGCTAACATGATTGAACAAACTTCAATAAATGCACAATTAATGAGGATGTCCAGATAAACGTTAATCACTCCAATCTTCAAGCATGCTGTCTGCATGTTGCTGCGTCTGTGTGTTGCTTGGCAACCACTTTGCTAATTGTCGGTGAGGAACTACATTGCTCGGCAGAAGAATGATTAATAGTGATCAATAAATGATTGAATATTTTGCTGCTGTGTGTTTATTTTATGAAACCTTGATAGGTATGTGGAGTTTTATAAAAGCATTTAACCACTTGAAGCCACCATTTACAGTGAGTTTACAACATAAGCCCTGCAGCTGTAAACCATGGCCTCCCATGGCTACTTCAGACACCTCTTCATCTGTAAATAACAAGATAACATACACATCGTTGTCGTAGCAGACTTAAAGTGAAAATGATTTTAAAATGATTATGGCAAGCAATTTTCATGAGCCCCTCTGCAGCTTTGATCCCCCGTCCTACGTGTGCAGCTCACCGTGCACACAGCAACATGTTGAAAGACATTCTCTTAGCAAGTGTACTATAACCTAAAAAGATATGTCTAATATCAGCCTTCAAAAAGTCTTATCAGTCGAACTTTATGTACAAGTACACACACACACACACACACACACACACACACACACACACACACACA
>CALSCE010010661.1:692338-713806 GCA_943593645.1 Bovichtus variegatus
CACACACACACACACACACACACACACACACACACACACACACACACGACTGTGTCCGGTCCAGTTAGTGCATGTTTGGCTGCTGCAGAGGACTGTGCTGCTCCTTGCTTTCCCACTCCTCTCACCAATGGAAAACAATCAGAAAGATCGGAAGTGACCTATCCAAGGCCTCTGTCCCATGTAAGGTCGTGCAGTGCGTGTCCAAAGGCGATTACTTCGACAGGCCGGGCGGCTGGGGAACTACAGGGTTGAACAAGAGGCAGTGAAGGGGCAGAAGGTGTCTGTCAGACAGTTGAGCTACAGCACCATCAGGGTCTGTTTAGGCCGAAGTGTGGCGGAGGGGAACTATATCGCGATCTTAGCCCTTCCTATTTGCCCCATGGTATCCTCCACTAATGCTTACCAGATGGTGCTGAAGATCAGGAAAGCGCCACATAGGACTTTGACATATTCATTTATGTTCAGATGGAGTTTTATAGTGTCCTGTACAGGGATATCACTAACTTTAATGAGAAACCACACCAGTCAGAGGTGGCTGCACCCTGCTGTCCTTTATATCTCTTGTGTAAAGGATTCCAATAATACAAAAGATATGAAATGTTCCCCCTCTATATTATCTCTACAATTACCATCCTACTTAGCTTTACACGACTGACACTACTTTTTACCATATTTCTGGTCAAGACACTTTGCACCTACTTATCTATCTCAATACGAATGTGCAATATATGCAATATATGTCTTTTTAGTATGTATTATTGTTACCACTGGCTGCTGGAGTATTACTCTCACTGTTCACTTTCTGTATTACTTACCACTTACTTACTTACTTGTTGTTGTGTTTTTTGTACTTATATCTTGTACTTATACATTCGTACTTAACCTTTATCTGCACTGTCCATTTGCTGCTGTAGCGCTGTAAATTTCCCCGCTGTGGGACGAATAAAGGTTTTCTGATTCTGATTCTATAGTCACTTATGAATGTTCTTTGCCTATTTATGCAGTGATTCAGCTTTTCCAGTTCATGTAAACATGTTTCTGTTTTCGCTTTACAACCGAACCCAGAACAATACAATCTGCATGTATAGTTTTCAATATTTCCTACATCCACAGATTGCGATGAACTGATATAGAGCTCATATTTATGCTTGCTATACTATAAGTATTTACTTATACTTTATACGATACGTTTTATCCTATGCTTAATGTTTAGCCATGCTTTTTCACCCCGGAATTGAAACAAGCATCAGCTGAGCACAGTGGGTCATCTGGGCCCCAATTGAAGTCTAAGCTGGCGCTGACCCAGAGCCCAGGGCCCCGCAGGGAGGGCCTCGGCAGGGTCAAGCGCTCAGGCCTTTTCCTTCCTGTTCCTCTATGACATCTTCCTGCCTGGGGGGGCCTCTGGGAGCCATTGAGTGGGGCTCCGCCGGGGCCTCTGAGCTGCAGGATAAGCTCAAACAGCAGCTTCTAATTAGGCTTTAGCACTGACAGGTGGAGAAAAACTGGAGGGTTGGGATGCTTTATGCAAGTGTGCAGTTATTTGTGCTGCCCCAGAGGACTGCGAGTGCAATAACTTTGTTCCAGAGGGGTGTACCTCCAAACATCACTTCAGGGGTGATTTAAATGATTCAGTTTAGTCATAACTGTCTTGTCAAATGTTTAAAATCTGCAATAAATCTCATGGTTGGCTGCGACTCGGCTGTTGCACCACACACTGTGATAATGAGTCACTTTTCAGTGCTTTTGTAAGGAATGGTTATGGCAGATATACAGAGATCCTAGGTATCATAAAGTATTGTAGTGTACATAAACATGAACACACAAAGAAGTATCACTTGAAAAATGTTAGTTTTTCTATAAAAGCACAGCTTCTAAAAATGTATGGATACATAAACTGCAGTGGTAAAATCCAAGACACAGGAATCCGTTATGCCTTAATCAACTACTACACCTTGAGCAAAAACCCATTAGGGATCTAAAAAAAATAGCATTTTTTCCTATTTAACATAAATGCTATGTACCTATAGTTCAACATTTTGGGAAATACACTTATTTACTTTCTTGCTAAGAGTTAGATGGGAAGGGCGCCACTACTCTCACATCTGTAGGCTAAAGTAAATATAGCCGTAGCCAGTTAGCTTAGCAAAAAGGATCAGGGTGACACAGCTCGCCTAGAAATAGTCAGGCACACAACCTAATGACTTTAGAGGTGCTGGTTTGTTATCTTTGGACACAGCCAGGCTAGCTTTCCCCCTTGTTTACAGCCTTTATGCTAGGCTAAGCTAACCAACTCCTGGCTGTAGATACATACTTGGGTGGTATCAATCTTCTCAAGAAAGAAAATAAGTGTGTTTCCCTAGATGTCAAACTACTCCTTCAAGATTGATTTTTTTTTTCTTCAAGAAAAGCTGCAGTGATTTAAATTGTTCCGGTCATTTCACTATAAATATCAGCTAGTGAAGATGTGCTTGAATGAGGTAATCCATCACAGTGGATATCTTGTCTACTTTTATTTTTCGCCACATTGTGTGATTGTTGCAAGGTAATGCGCTGCAGATTTCAATCAGATTCAAAACAATCTGCTGGCATCCAACCGAAGCACTTCTTTAAGTCCTCTGATCACTTTTTGTGGCTTTTGGTACTTCCAATTAAAAAAACGGTGTGTCTCTCTATCTCTGCTTGTATGCTGATTCTTTCAAATTAATTATTCAGCAGCTGTGTTTGTCTGGACACAGGGTGCTAGGTGATATTAGCTGTGACTGATCAACACCACATGTGGATTCCAACCCGGGAGATTTACTACCAGAGCAGAGTCATGCCAAAGTTAAGCCCTCAGATTTCTATATTTTCCTGGATACTGGTTCATGATGTCCAAAACTTTGAATACAGTGTTATTCATAGAAACAGAAAATTAGTTTTAGTTGCATTCATGAAAACCAGATTCTGTGTCTGATTTGTCAGACACAAGAATGCACACATTTGTGAACTTCCAAATGCATTTTTGTTTTCCAGCTCTCAGACCAAAGTTTAAACTCTGCTACTTCCTCCCTGTGGTTGATCTTGTTGGCCCGGCTCCAGTAATGTGCTACAGCTCCTAATGGTCCCCATGAGTAATCATCAGTCACCACAATAGATCCAACAACACTAATTTGTGTCTTTCCTGTTTTGCCTTTACCTTTTACCAGAGTTGACTCTGATTCATGCCTTCCTAACTGGCACTGCAGCTACCACCCTGACAGGGCTGTCTGTGGTCAGACACTGCTGGGATACAGCAGATTTCAGAAAGAGCCCGCTGAGGAAGAGATTGATTACTTCCTCAGTTGAGATTCCTTGGCATTACTCAGACAGAGAGGGTAAACCTTCATTGGAATTCCCCGTATAGGTTTCCTCCTCTGAGCGGTTACAGGCAGAAGATGCCAATAATGGCTAAGTAGTTTATTCTTTGGGCTCCGGCTGTCCTACATTTACATGAACTCTGCATGTGGTTTATAACCTTTGAAAATATCCGGCTCTGTGCTCCGTTGTTTTGTTTTGCAAATTGAGTTAATCAAATGTTAATTTTCCCAAAAAATTTAATTAGTTCACATTTGATACTTTGAACAGCTTTGCTACAGGTCAATCATTCAAAAATATTATGCCAATAACAACCTCAACACAATTATTTTGTGTGCATTATTAAGGAAAATAGTTCAATTCATTGTTAAGGCAAACAAGAGAGACACGTCTATGTAAAAATTAATTTAATTTCATAGTAGATTACAACATGTAATGAAAAGCAAACAAAGTAGTGTCCCACAAAAATGTTGTCGCACACATCTTCACAACCCCTGTGTGTGGTGTGTCCGCACATATCAGTCCTGAAACTCTCCTGCTGTAGGCTCCAAGTCTGTTTGTGAGCCAGGTTTCCAAAATCCTCTTCATTTTAAAGAACGATGCAGACTTTAATGCGAGTTTGTCCCAGTACCTTACCCAATACAATGTATAAGGCCGGGGATAGGCACAGAGAGCATCTCTGTGTCCCAGCAGTCATGCTAATGCTTTGGCCATTTCACATATGTGACTAAATAAGAAGACATCATTCATGTCAATAAACCTTAAGTTCATCTGTTGTCAGTTCATATATTAAAGAACCTTAAGTTCATCTCAAAGTGATAGCTGGTTCAAATCCTTTTGTTTGAATTTGAATGTCTCCTTTTATTAACATTTGGATTATGGATTGATGACTTTAAGTAATAATAGGTGATTAGCATTATCTATGCTGCAACATTATGCTTTGAAACTCAATAGATACTCTGCTCATGAAAGATCATTCGTTGTTTACAATTCCACCAATCCCCTGAACATGTCATGTCATTTAAAGGAAAAGAACATCCACGGCCGTATCACAGCGTTGCGCTCTTATTCTCTCTTATTCTCTCTTATTCTCTCGCTTTTACAATATTCCCAATGACATAAGTTAGTGTGTTGGAATGAGTTCCTGTCTCTGCTTGAGACACACGGATGGTTCTGGTCCAATCCTCTTATCTCATACAGGTTAAAGGGAGCCAAAGCAAAGAGTCAGAGTCGTCCTCAAAGACTGAGATGCTTCCAGACTCGTGGAATGGATGGTGGAGGTTTCCCTGAAGTCTGCTCTGAAGAGCAGATCCAATCCTACTCAGATGGTTTCATCGACGACTTATTTGTCTCACACTGCTTCCATGCATATTCACAAACTCTCGTCTGTCTTTCACCTGTGAACAAAGACGGAAATTACTGTCACTTTGTGTGTATAGGAAATAGTTTTGAACCAAGCACAATTTCTAAATTCAGATGTTTTGATGTTATTTCCTACAAGCAAATAAATGGGTTCAGTGCAATTCCATAGCTGTCTAAAAATGGATAAAAACACAGCGTTCCTTTAAAGGACATCTCCATGCGCTGAACGATTAAGCACAAATAAATAAAATAAACACTGAGATTTTAACGACAAGATGTACCATGTCCATTTTACTGAGAAGCATGCAGCTGATTCTAACCCCACACTGTCATAGGACCTCTCTCTTAATTTCATATACTGATGAACTGTTGAAAAACTCCAGTCAAGTGAAGATGTGCATTTATTTAACTCAGTATGTCTATATAATTACACATGTAGAAGTATTTTTCCAACGAAATTCATAGCCCTCATTCCGAAATTCTGATGTGAAATGTAACAACGCTGAAGTAAAATAGCACACACATTCATTCTGTTCACACCGAAATTCATCAAAACAAATATATCACAGTAATAACTGGCTACTGCTGCCAAGAGGACTCCGAACAACATTTAATTCATTAACATTCAGACATTTTATTTAACTGGCGTTCTGAACGCACTGCACAGCCTTTCTCTCTTCATTCTGACCGCATATAAAAAAGTGCGACTTTTGCGGGCCCTCGTCTACACTCAAAAATACACACACGGAGGCCGCTTAATGAAGTTGAAATATTAGACCTTTTATGGTTTATCGGACATTCGGCCCACAAATTATCCATCAATTACGTTTTATAATCTCACCCTATTTTGTTCAACTGGCAACGCACTTGGATTCCGCTGTGCATTTTTGCAGGAACGATGATGCAGGAATAACAGGCGGACGTGTAGTAAAAGTTGAAACTGCAATGTAAATAGCATTGCTATGTATACTCAATATAAGCAGTATTAAACAGTAAACTTTGAGGGAAAGGTGATATAAAGTAATAGTTTCTATGTGCGTTACGCTTGCCAAAGAGAAAGACATTTTAGTACAATTTTAGAAAATGGAGTTTTGGCTAATATCTGCCAGTGCTTTTCAGTAAACGTTTAATGGTAGGCTATATTTACTTGATATTTTACCCCTTTCCGTTGGTTGCTGAGGCAGAATGTGCAGATATTCCGGGGCTGTTTGCCTTCTCCACCCCCCTTCACCTCCTTGTAGACAGCATTTAGGCACGGCTGTCCGTCCTCCCTCCCGTCCCCGACCACCAGCACGTTGGCCAGGTGTGAGATGTAGCTGGACGCCAGACGCAGAGTCTCGATTTTGGAGAGTTTTCTGTCCACCGGTTCCGTGGGGATGAGTGTCCGCAGCGCTGTGAAGGCCGTGTTGACGTTCTGGGTCCGATGTCTCTCCCTGGCGTTAGCGGCGTTCCTATGTGGTACCACGCCGCCGGACTCCCGCCTGTAACTCTCCCCCGGAATCCCGCAGCAGCCGTAGCCCTGGTCGGTGCTGCCGTCGCTCTCGCTGCGGTTCTCCTCCTCGTCATCCGACATCAAGGTCAGGTCAGCGGGGTAAGAGAAGAGATGCGTCGATACCGGCCTCAGCATAGTGAAAGCCATCATTTATAGGCAAAAAAGTTTTTCCCAGGGGAAAGACAATCCCTTATTTTCAAGTAGAAAACAAATGCATGCAGACAAGAGCCGTGCGTAAAAGTGGCTGTAACTCCAAGGTTTAGACAAAATCCCCAGTTTGTTTTGACACTTCCCCATAGGATGTTCCAGTGTGATGGTCATCGTGGCAGGGAGGGCTCTTATAGCAGCTACAGTAGCCCCTCAGCAGCAGCAGGGGGAGGGGTGGGGCGCATGCAATGCTACCATCCTCCCAAATGTTTTGGTCCTAGAAGTCAGAGGCATCCGTTGAGTATGGCGAGATGTGGACACCTTCACCATCAGGAACCATTAGTTGTTATGAGTGGAGAGCAAAGAGCAAACACTGGCTGATATTTGCTAATTCGTTTCTAAAAACTGGCACTTGAGACATGATGACACATGTTCAATTTGGATCAATAGTTTGGTGACCTTCAGATGTAGATTGATGACAATACAAATGATGTGAAAAGTGGTGCAACATAACTACAATTACTCGTGTAGGCCTAGTGCACCTAAGGCACTTCTGATTAGTTAGTTACTGTACTTTGTAGATAAAGATTTGACAAACAAAAAAACCCTCAGTGACCAGGTTATAGGGAGTCCTTGCTAAGACTCATGCAGTCTATTACATCAGTGTTGTATATCAACGAGGGTAACTATATATTAGAAATATCTAAGTTTTAGTTTACTACAATTCAAGAGCAGCCTCCAAAATAACTCCTTACTAAACAGTATAACATCATGAAGGGGGGATCCTGCAGTAGGACTTGGCTGGGGAGGGGGCTCAACAAGGCCCTCCCCAGCATTGATTAATAATAAATGACAATTTGCACCTTCACCTTGAATGAGAGAAAACTTGCAACACTCCAGATCCTGCATAACCAGGTACTACACGTACTGCGAGGGTCCTGTGTGCAGCATGTGCTCTTGTGCAGCAGCAGCTCTGGTTTGTGTGCAGCTGATTTGCTTTTAAACATGACCTTCTTAACTTAATTTAACATAACTTTGTTTCAATTCATTAGTAGAACAAGTTTGCAATGTAGGAACTGGATGACAGGTTCACTCTATATGAAACATTTAACTTCACTGTACTGCTGCTGCTGACATAGTGAAGGTGGGAGAGTTAAACATCTCTGTAGAGATACTGTTTAACTTTATACACGCGTTTATTTGATTTCTACATATTAACCATATTAGTTACTAGTTGATTATGTTGAGGAAAATAAAGCCCTGTTTTAGCCCTAAAAAATGCTTCTTTCTTCCTCATGGCCCATGCAAAAGCCAATTTATTGTAACAAGACAAGGAATAATTGAGAGAGCCTCCCCTGCACTCCCTAAAAAGTCAGACAACATAACACTGTCCCTTTCGTACAGTCCCTCAGACCGCATTAGATTTAGCTCGGTCTGAATTTCCTCTCAAATTCCAAACTGCTGACTGAGAGACTGAGTCTCTGCACTTTTTCTGCACCACTTTCAGGCAGGTGTGGTGTAGTGAATGTGAAAATGAATGTGGCACGCAGGAAGGAGCTTCAAATAGCAATACATTTCAAAACCTTTCATGTATTTTTTTTTTTTTAAATTAAAGATAAATTGTTTATCAAATGATCAGGTTGAGAAGGAAAGTTCTTTTGGACTATGCTTTAGACCACGATGCAGTCGGCCCTACCGGCTCCCGTCCTCAGGGGTCCAAAGTGATCGGTGGCTCTACAGTTGCCCTGTTTCACTTTTCTAATGGGTTAATTGCTGTGGGTAAATAAACACTGAGCAGATGCTGGAGGTGATCAAGCCTGAACTTTCTCTGTTGAAACCGAGCAAATGGCTTCCAGATTGACTGGTGCTGTTGGAGGGAATGACTGCTGGAAAAAGGAGAGTGTCATCAAAGGGTCGGTTTTTACAAACACAAGCCTTCGACACATCAAACCGTAGCACTGGCGGCCCCTGGCCCCCAGCTCAGCTGCACCAACAACAGTGACCTGTATGGAACCTGGATCCACTCATAAAGCAGGACACCATGGTGTTTTACCACGCGTGGCCAGCCAGCAACACGACCCCGCTGCACTCTCTCTCCCCCAACACCCCCATGCTTCACAGTTTGTAACCGTAAATACTTTAACCCCCAGCCCCCTGCATCAACTTAAAGGAATGCCATTAAAAGCCTGTTGAGGTGATTAAAGTTCTAATGAAGTGTGTGTTGGCCGGGATGTGTGTCAGGGAAGATGTGAGAATGGTGCTTCTTACTATAGTATGATGTGCACCAAATGCTTTTTGATGCTGATGCCAATATCATGGGATGAAACTGCCAACAAATAATATAGTGCACTTTCAGTCATAGTCTTTTCAATAAAAGGGATATTGTTGTCATCAGGTTGGAGAAGTCTTCGAAAATAGCAATAAGACTATTGTGGGATGTTCAAATGTGTCCAAAACAAAAAGGTCTAAACGCCGCAGTGTAATTTCTTTAAGTTGGTTCGCAGGCTCGCACAGGGGGAGGACATCCGTTTTAGGATGAACTGTTGTTATTCCCATGTCGCCAAATTGTTCCGACAGGTTGGATGACTGGTTTTAAAAGCTGCAGTAATCAACATTTTTTATATTAACATTGATATACATTATTATGTAATGTTATGTATAATGTGACAGGTGACACTTGCAGTGACAATATCACCCAGCCCAGCTCTATGAAGCACACTGAAGCACAGTCAGCAGCCAGCAGTTATACAGTGGCCACAAACACATACTGCTGGTATAAACGGTAATGTTGCTCTGAGTCTGAAAGGTGAAAGTAGGAATTTGCGTGCTAACACTTTATAACGTGATAAAGTTTCAAGGGTTGTAGATTTCTTCTCGCCCAAGAGGCTAGAAAAAAGTCTACCAATAGACACAATACATGTTTGTGACCAATAGACCTTCTCACAGCAGATATTTTCCAGCAGGAGAAGCAAAGGTCGATATTCTAACATTAACAATAGCTGCATTCTACTTAGGTGTGTCAGCTACACAGATGTGGTAGTGTGCACGCTGGCTCACCCCCATGGCTTACTGTAAATGGATCATATCATTTATGATACAAGGCACACCTGTGCTTTTCATGCTATAACAAACATTTGCATTTGCAAAATATTTTTTAATGCAGTTTTATAGCTGCATTCAGAGGCAGACATTTCAGTGAAGTTTAAGACTTCTGATTTCTAGCAAAAGTCAAAATATTGCCTGAATGATCCTGCTTGTACATTTGAAATTGGTTTTACTCTCTCTTAAAGGGACAGGTGAGACAGGTGTTTACATTCCCTGCACTGATGATGTTCAATCAGGTTTTCTTCCCCCACTGTAAATGTGTGATGCCAATCAATCAATGGGGAAACTAATTGAGCAGTGATGGTGGAGAGTACAGACAGTGTTCATTACACATCATACAACCAGAATTATTTTTGCTGCCATTTTGTGCACCGATTACCAACAGAACAGTCGTTTTATAATATTTTGCCATTTGTTGAATGTATTCATTTTCAGGTTTTAAAACTTGTCAACCATCATGTCACAGACAGTTGATATCTGAATAAAAGACCAATACAAGCGAAGTATTACATATATGATACATAGAAGAAAGAAAACAGATCCTTAAAAAATGCAGATGCCAGACAAAAAAAAGTGCGGGTTTTCAGACACCAGGCAGTAAACTCCCCTCTGCAATATCCCCACTGCACAGTATGGAGTGACGAGACGATGAGCGTAAGGCCCGTCAGTGTTAGCTGTCTGCTGGGAAACACCGCGCTGAGATAACTTGACTCATCGGAAACAGCTGCACTGAGGAGAAAAGAGCCTCCTCCTAAGAGCCAGCTGCACAGGGCCTTTATGATTTATCTGTGTGTGTGTGTGTGTGTGTGTGTGTGTGTATGTGTGTGTGTGTGTGTGTGTGTGTGTGTGTGTAGAGAGTGGGTGGGGGAGACATACTGTAGGGGCATATTTGAATAGTTAAGACTAGAGTTTAATGTATCTTTATATCTTTATTAAGAAATACTTACAATAACAATAACAGTTTTTTGTCCCTCACTATTGCACTGAAGTGCATTTTGCACAAATGCAAACGCTCTTCTATCGGGAACTTATGTCAAAGAGTGGCAAAACTTACATTTATTTATATCAAAATATCATATCAGTTGTGTCACTAGAGCCGATTAGCACTGTAAGACATCATACTGGAATTTAGTGAAATCATCTTTTTGTCATTAACTTAAGTGAAATACACAAGTTTTACTAATTTCGAGTGACCTCAAAAGTTCTATTGGGAGAAGTGGAAAATTACATTTATATTGTACTTATACAATGATGATTTAAGAGTGTAAATACTGGTGTAGCCTACTGAGAATCAGAAAGGTGAATATCTGTTCATTTTAACTAGTAATTCTTCTGATTTCTCCTGTATTGTACAGTAGATACATAATGCATTTTATTGTAGACTCTCTGATTATTGTACGCAATATTCTAGATATGGCTGATATGAATTTCTGGAGTCTTGTAAGTCCAACTGGGCTATGTGTAAGTGAAAGTAGGACAAAAATAATAAAGACGTATGTCATTCATTCATTCAGACCATATTCCCTTCAGAACTTGTAATCATGAGTTCTTCTAAATTGAAATTGTGTGACTTGAAATAATTTTAATTTTAACTCAATTGTTTTATTAACTTATTCTCTGCATGTATTGTATGTGGCTTAACACTGTTTAGTAATAAAACACTTTTTAACAATTTGTTTTACAGCTTCACTGAACTTTAAGGTTCATTATAGTTTATTACAAGTCTTTTGTTAAGATTTTACGTAATTGCTGAGATGTGGGAGCACAGCAACTTTTTGCAACTTCTTTAACTTTTTTCAGACAAATAATCGTTTATCCATCCACCCAGGACATGTATCTCTGTACACCTCATTCATTGTGAGCACAAGGCCCAGAAAGAAAGATGAAAGTCACTGCGCCAACTTTTGTTCTCTTGAAGTAGTTCCAGCATGTAACGTAGCATTTCTGTTTGTGTACTGATCCAGATGTAACATGTTAGTTCTTAAATTTGAGAGGTGCTGCGGGGCAGACATTTAAAACTTTGAACAGAGCCAGGCTAGCGGTTTCCTCTTGCTACCATTCCTTATGCTAAGCTAAGCTAGTTGCATGTTTTCCCTATCAAACGTCTCGTCTAACTCTCGAGCAGAAAGCAAAAAACTGTGTTCCCCAAAATGTTGAACTATACGATAACAGAAGCCAGGGAACTTGTGATTTCAGCCAGTTAACCCAGAGGATGATTTACGACATATTCATCAGTCAGACTTCACCTGTGGTTAATTAGTGCAGGAGCAAAGCTACTGTAACCCCAGTGCGGTAGCAACACTATTATCTTTCATTTTACCCTCAATGTGACCTCAAGATAAGACTCAGCCCTCATCTGGCCATCTTCCTCCTCCAGCTTCTCCCCCGCTCCTTCACCCCCTGAAGACGCTGATCGTCTTTCACAGCTCCTGACAGACTGAGCAACCTAGACAGGTGGGGCGGTTTCATTAAAAGTTCAACAAATGGCCTCAACTCTCGTTCTGAAGTCTCAACTTGACAGTCTTCATTTGAAGATGCCAAGTTGTCTTTTTATATGAAATGACATCACTGTTGGAGATTGGTCCCAAATTCCAAAATGTGAAATGTTTTATGGGTGAATGTTTCTTGTGTTACACTTTGAGGTAACACCGGAGCTTAAATAAACACCCTGAGGCTACATTATGGGACTAATATCTGAAAGAATCAGGTGTTTCTTGATCCTGGGGCTGATGAACTGGTGTCATCATCTCCCATGAGATCCCAGGGGATCACAGGCAGACCATCAAGTCAGCCCCTGGATACAGGACGCCGACTCACACGCAATGATTTATTTGGAGCCCACCCCTGCCTTTAATGTCCACCAGTCTGGGCTTGACGTTCCTCCGGCCTTCCTCCAGAGTCACCTGGGACCTCTGAGACAAGGGTCAACACAGTTTATCGCACCACAGAAATCTACAAGTTGGCTATACAAGCTTGTTTGACATTATGTAACAGACATGGCTTGAGGTCTGATAAAGGAGGCTATAAAAAGACTCATCCGTTTTGGCCTGGAGGTCCTTCTCCCTGCGCTGGACATGGCGGTCATATCCTCCGTGTTGATTGGCAAGCAGTGATGACCTGCGGTGCTGCTCCGCTCCTTTGTCTGTGTGGAAGTTTTATGTTGGCCGACATGTACAGTAGAACCTGATTGCTTGTTTCTATGTCTATATCCTTTTCAGAGTCTGGCCCTGGTGCATGAAGGAGTCAAGTGAGCCACATTTTTTATTTTGTCATTTTGTTCTAATATGGAAAGACTTTATTTAAGGGCTGCAAATAACTATTATTTTTAATCTGTCCATTCTTTTTTTATGTTCTTTTCAGTCTTTACAGTGTCAGATAATACTGAAAAAAGCCCACTTCCCAAGCCCAAGGTAATGCTTTCAAATTGTTTGTTTTGCCTGAGCAGGAGTCCAAAGATATTCAATTCACAACAACATGAAACAGAGGTGAATAATCACATTTGAGAAGCGAAGATTGTATTTGGTAAATAACTTAAATGATGAACTGATGATGAGTTGTGGATTGAATTTCTGGCAATAGATTAATCCATTAAGTGACTAAATGATACAAATACTTTATATTACTGTAAAAGGTAATTGCATTTTAAAGCCACATCAATAGATTTGTTCTCGTTGACCTCTTGTGGGCAGCAGAAACACTTAAAGGTTCAACGTGTAGTTCTGAGCCAACTGCTCCAAAGAAATAAGGGGCAGTACTTCACCTCTAAACTGGCTCCATACAATCTAAACTCATCAATCATCAGAAGCATCAGTTATTAAAAAACAACTATAGTATGTTAACATACAAACATATTTTACTTGTACTACTTATAGTATACAATATATTATACAATATATATTATATTTATATATTTATATATATTCTATACTATTCTATATATATTATGTATATTTATTGTATTCTAAGTTTTAGAGTATTTATATAGTGTATTCTACAGCTTACATTACACAGTTATTTTATCCATTGTTATTATAGACATATTGATGTTAATGAAACAACACTGCAGTTTTATTTGCAACACATAGAAGAGTTGATCTTTTGGTTTTATCTTTCAATCAGGAATAATTTACCCTGTGCTCCCCTATAGTGTGCGTGTGTGTGTGTGTGTGAGTGTGTGTGTGTGTGCGTGCGTGTGTGTGTGTGCACATGGATACATACAGTATATGTACAGACATGAATATGTGTTTTGAATGGTGGCCATTGTGTCTGAAAATAGCCATCTCCAGTCTGTGGTCTATTGAGACACATACTTGCATTTCCCATGAGTCCTCGGTGGTCCCAAACCTCAGCCCTGTCTGGTCTGGACTAGCAGCACAGTTCTCATGACACCTGACCCAGAGCACATCCTGTGGTCACGCTGCAGCGTGGTGCTGTGAAGGAATCTCCTAACATGGCAGGGTGGGTGCAGGACAGCTTCAGACTGGGTGCTGTTGGGTGCTGCTGACAAACCCTGCTGTAGAGTTTCAGTTTTTGACTGACACATTCATCCTCCTTTTATCTGTCTTCCTGACTAAACCAGCACTGGGGAGGTCAGATCTTGCTGGGGGATGTTCCCTCTGCTGGTCAGAGGAAGCACTGCAGACGTTGCCTTCAGGCAGGTGACAAAGTAGCAGAAAATGCTGAGTTTACAGTGGTGATGCACAAATATCAGTGTACCAGGTTACTGACAGCGTTATCATTTTCTGTGATCAACAACATTTTATGTACTTCCTGCAGTGTTTTTTATTGATCTTCATTGTGGTTTGTTTACTAGTGACTGATGATCACCGAAATTCAAACACCTGATGAACAGAATGTGTCACATTATGTTTTGTAACTACCTAATGAGATTAAATAGCATTAAATAATTGATCATAATAGGCAAAGGACAGTTGCCTTTCTTGGCTCTTTGATATATGTCAGGCCATTATGACATATTAGTTTGAGAAATGAAGACTTTGGAGGATCTGGCCCCTGTGCTGGGACACACTTTAGTCTGAACCAGTACACACTAGATGGAGGGAACACAGATACCCTGGTCAGGGTTTACACAAAGTAAAACTAGTAGACTATCGGAGAACAAAAGCACACTGAAAAAGAGCTACCGTACTCAAACAGCTTATAGAACATAAGCTTCAAATGTAGCTCCCTTTCTACAAATTAAGCTAATTTTACAGGAATTCATGTAAAACAACATGTTATGTTTTATGTTTATATGTTAAAAAAAAAAAGGTTGAATCTAAAAATGTAATCTAAATATAAATTTGAAATCTAACTCTAAATATGAAATCTAAATTTAAATCTAAATTTAAATGTTTAGAAAATAGCCCACGAGCAGCAGCCCACTGCATCTATTGTTTTTCCACGCCTACTTCCGTATGACACAGGTATACTTTAGCTAGCTAGTGCACCCCGTGGTCCCTATGCCTCACTCCCCGCCGTTAGGAGACTACTTTGTATGGAGGGCCATGGAGGGTCAGTAATGGCTGCAGGAATTTGAATTCAGCCAGTTCAAGCCCAAGTGCCATGGAGTCACAGAGGGCTGGTGGACAGTGCTGGCTCGAACCTGTGTAACAATAGTAACAGAAAGATTGCTGATCTGGCTGGTAGTTGGGGCGGTCAGAAGACCCCCGTTGCAGGTGTTTGCGCTGGCTGAATCCCAGTTGCTAAAGCTGCTAACTGAAGGTCTGCTCTCATCAAATTCAGTGCCCCATATCAATATTTTCTAAGCTACTGTAACTGTCATATATTTCTGTTTACGTCATATATAAGTGGGCGTGGTTTCATCTTAAGAAGGTGAGAAAAACTGTACGCAGTGATGGTTATTTGCATATTTCCTGAAGATTTTGATTTTGATTTAGGGCCGAAAAGTGTCGACATTGCAGGACACACAGCAAAAAACTAGGGCGACAGATGCTCACCAACTGCCCGACATTGGCCAACGGACAAACTTTGGCTTGGTGTGTCAGGGCCTTTAAACTTAAAATTTTGATTTCACATTCAAAAAAATTATTTTTCACATATAATATATTGCTTAACATGAATATCATTCTCAAATGTGAGGAAAGTGAAAATTGTAACTACATTTTTACATTCATCGGACCATTCTGTGCCAAAGGATTAGTAGTGATTATATTAATTCTGATGAATTGGAAGCAGCATGCACCTAAAAAAAAAAAAAAGAGCAGGAAGATTAATTGAAAAGAAATGATTGCATTAATTCTAAATTCAAAGTACTATTTGAAAAAAAATTGTGTTTGAATCTGTAATTATTTGTTTGAATTCAAAATCCAATCTATACAGGCTGCCTCTCTGATTCATTGCAGCTCTGTTGCAGTAAACCAGGCTATTGCTGTTCTCTTTGTAAATGCAAAATGGAGAAAGTAAGAGAAGTAACTTTTGGAGACTGCCTAAATCAGGCAGGCACTGCCTGATTTAGATGATTTTGTCAATTTTCCTTGACATTTGCTCCTATCAGTAAGTAAGTAGGCCAAAAGACAAAGTGAACATCGTTAAAAGTCCAGTTATTTACGTCATGGTTAGAAGATAGGACGATGAAAACACACACAGCACTTCCATCATGATCACATTGTCTGAACCCAATTGACTATATAAACCGTGGATCCGATGCCGTGCAGGTCCCGTGTTGTGTCTTTGGTCCGAGGGTTCGGGTGGACCCTTGAAGACCTCTAGCGCAGGTTGCTCTCTTGCTCTTACTAGCGTGAGATCTTTATCTAGCTGCATGAGCTCTGACAGACACAAGTCTGCTAGCCCTACTACTGGCCTGTCTCTGATTAGCTCATCATGCAACATTCAGACAATGAGTTTAAAGCAAATACGAGTCCACCATTTTATTTTCTCCGTTTTCACATATTAAAACGTATTCTTTCATATATCACTTTCTTAAGAATAAAGAAGCCATGGTGAAATCCATCTCTTACCACGGGACATTGCGTGTTACTGCATGTCGGACAAGACCACCTGGTTTCCTTCCGTGGATGTGTGAAGATTACTAGCTTGCTGAAAGCTCGCAAACCTCATGATCCATTTCTCCCATTCATGGGGTTTGGTGAAGTCAAACAGTGGATGGTGAACGTAGCATTCGGCCTGGGGACGGGTCCTTGTCCTCTCCCCAACACTGCTTTTCCCACTTCTTCTATTAGCAGCAACATGACGTTGATGTAACCAGCTAGTTAGCGTCTGCTCTGCACCAAACTTCTTCCAAAAGCAGGTAACCTTCTCCAAATACACTATCCTCCTTCTTCTTCTTCCATGTCATGTTATCACTTCTGGCTACGTGGGGATCACTTCAGCTGTTTATTTTTGTAAATATTTTTTAAATATTTATTTATATATATTTGGAACCGAAACTTGGCTCCAAATCAGAACCAAACCCCCAACAGCAAGTATGAGGTACCCGTACACAAAAAATGATTTTGGTTCTGCTTATCGGTTTCTAAAGAACTTCACATTGTTGCTCTTCTGTACTGGATGAGGCTGCACAAAGCGTTTTGTTTTGTCTAGGCTCTATGGGAAGATTAATAAGAGTTGGGAGCACACAAGCGTGGTTAAGGCTGTACGCCATGGACCGCAGGTTTTCTTCTCTGCTCCGATGGCCAACACCTTCTCAACCCAGTTGTATGTTTTTCTTCAGAACTCAATGAATATTGCGTTTCAACTCGTATGTTGTTTATATTGACTGCCATTTCATGTATGAAGTAAACAAGCCTGTGTCTAAGCCTCTACTAATATTCAGAAATACATACATCTTTTTCTGCAAAATAAGCATGAGACCTGTTTTGACCCTGCCACTCAAAGAATCAGAATCAAGAATCGCTAAGAACCAGAATCAATAAGCAGAATTAGAATAGTTGAAATCTAAATGATACCCAACACTAGTTGTTCGATCATTGGTTCTTCTTGTTCACATATTAAAGTGTCCATGGGCAAGTCCCAAGTGTCCCAACGCATCTTGCCTTCCATGGTGGCTCCATAGCCATTCATGTGTGAACGGGTGATGAGCTCTTGTCCATTAAGATAGAAATGTGCTGTTAAATGTCGTCCATTTACCCTTTGCTCACTAGCGTCCTCCTCCATTTTAATTTTTTAGCTTAGTTTCTTAATAGGTCAACAGTACGATAGTGAATTTTAACAGCGCCCTTTGCTGGACCGCAAGGTAAACTACTTGAAACGCTGTGTTGTGCTTATAGACTGTACATTTTGAATTCAAACCGGTCATTACAGAATATTTTATCTTTGCCCGTGTGAAGACATTTTGGACTTGATCCTGTGGACAGAAAAACAACTGCTAAAAGTAAGGTTGTCTTAACTGGTTCAATATTTAAATTCAAATTGTCCAAATATAAGTGTGTTTCATCTTTGCATGTATTCAGGTATGAAGAAGGGAGTTTTAGTAATTATTTATTTTCATCAGTTTTATTGTCATCAACGAATTGATCAGACAGAGAAATATAGAGTGTCAGAATATATTTAGAATTTAGTTTTTAACAAATCCAATACATGGCTTCTAATAAATCCATGTTAAATTCACAAATACATCAAGCAATAATAAATAAATAATAAAAAGAATTAGCAAATAAATAAATAAATGAATAAATACACAAATACATTTTTTAATGAATAAGATATGTTTGAGGTAACTTAAGAGCTAGTTGGCATATAAAATAATACTGGCATGTAAATTATTGCAATTCAATTTATAAAAAAACAATATTAAATATTTTATATTTGTGATCAACACTGAGATTTTTCTGAATTTCATACATAATTCCTGAATAATTTATTTTGGGAGGTTATTGCTTATATCAAAAAGGCAGAATTATGATGCATGCATGTGACAAGCCTGAGAAATGTCTAGCGTTTCTCTGACTTTGTTGTATGACTATCAAAAAGTGTATAAATAGAAATGAAAAATAATATTTTCCATCAGTCCTCAGAGCTGCAGTCGTCCTCTGGTTGGAGCCCTTTGAAGCAGGCGGACTCGTAGTGCTTGTTCAGGTAGGACTTGAGTGCGAAGCTTTTGTGGCAGCGTTTGCAGGAGTAGTGCTTGAAGGCTGAGTGCGTCTGCATGTGGGCTCGCAGGTTGGAGCGGTCGGCGAAGGCTTTGCCACAGTGGGCGCAGGCGAATGGTTTCTCCCCGGTGTGGGACCTCATGTGGCCTTGCAAGAGCCAGGGTCGACTGAAGGCTTTGCCACACACCGTGCACTCGTGCTTCAGGTCATGCGTCAGCATGTGCATGGCCAGCGCCGGCATGGACACGTACTTCTTGTGGCAGCTTGGACACTTCCTTGCCTGCTGGCTGTCCAGGCTCCGGTGAGTCTGCTTGTGTCTGCTCAGATTGGAAGATGTGGCATAAGACTTGCCGCACTCCCCACACATGTGGCGTCCTTTGGAGTTCCCTTTGGTGGGGCTGCATTCTGCTGAGCTGACACCCTTGTTGATGTCCAATTGGCTGCCTCCCTTGCGGGGACACCTCTGGTTGGGCCTCCTGCGGGAGCGGCCATCAGAGACGAGGAAAGCGTTGATGCCGCACGCCTCCAACTCAGGGCCGCTACTGTCTGACTCCACTGTGCCACTGGAGACGGGACTGTCCGGATGCTCCATGTCGTGGTCGGAGAACTCTTCCCCGCCACTGCCACCTGGGGAGTACAGGGGCACTGAGGAGAGCCCGGTCTGCTCATGACCTGGCTCCTTTGTGCTTTGCAACACTGAGGGGATGATGTAATCGTGGATGTAGCCTGGGAAAGGAAAAACACAATTAATAAAGTGATGGATAATATTTGTTCCATTGGAATACACAGAACATTTTCATGGTCTCAATAAACTCTGATAAAAAGTGCCTTCTTACCCAAACCTCTAATCAATATGAAACCTATACAGGAAGCTGTTTGTAAGTGCCAGGTTCAGCAAGCTTTGGGAATTAAATATTAATGAGTCTTTGGTGCACACTTCTGCCCCAATCAATACCTCCACTGGCTCCAACAAGTGCTATCATAGGGGGGAAACGTGAAAGGCACATTGTGGCTAAATATGACTCAATCACAATGTGCTGACATTGACAAAACAGTCAGCAGAGCAATAATTTGGCTCCTGATGGATCCACCTGTCGCAGCCCTGCAGCAGCAGCATGTCTGTGTGTGTGTGTGTGTGTGTGTGTGTGTGTTTGTGTGTGTGCGTGTGGGCGGGGGGGTGGATGTCTGATCAAAACAGAGCGTCTCAGCAATGAAATCCCCTCAATCACTAAATCATTTTAATCAGATCATTTCCCATCTGTGGCATTTCTGAGAGTGTTCATAAGTATGGTAAGGGGGAGATTGAGTGACAGGTGGGGGACTGCCATTTGGCAAAGAGGGAAGGGAGGGCTGGGCACGGTGTGTGTCTTTGGGGGGGGGGGTTCTGATCTTGACAGCAGTCAATGGTATATTGAGCCCACTCCCCCCCAACCCACACACACGCACACACACACACGCACACACACACACACACACACACTGGAACACAAAGGGAAGCAGACAGCTGGCATCCTAAATCTGGGGGACAAATGATTCAACTCGAACACAAGATCAGTGATGCTGGTGGTGGAGGGCTGGGGTGAAGGGGGGATTTGGGGGGTTGAATCTGCTCAAAGCACACATTTCTTTGAATGTTTATCAAAGCCAAACACACACACACACAATCGTGTTTGTATTGCCGGGTTGTTCTCACATCCAGCCTCTGTAGAAATCCCACAGATGAAAATCTACTGTCTGCCAATGTACTGCTCATGTTGCACTTTATTGAATTACCTGCAGCACTCTCTATTTTCCAGTCAATACCCATCTTCTAAAAACCCTGTTCCATCACCTCTCGCTGCTCCACATATGGATTGTGTTGCTGCAATCCTACTCCCTGTGGCTATCTAACATCCTGCAGGATCAGATGGAGAGAGATGGAGAGATGAACGAGGGGGGTGGATGATGAGAGGAGAGACTCAAGGGCAACTGCACCATCTAAGGACAACACAGTCCCATGTGGCTATCTGCTTTCTCCTGAGTATTTTTTTCCTTCTTTCTAGTTGGACCTGACAAAGGCTTGCATCAGATTTTGTGCCCTACATGTGTGTACACGTATATCTCATCATTCATGTACACAATAGTATTAAAGCCAAAGGCTGCTGTGTGATCTGATTTGAGTATTAAGCAGATTGAGCCAGTGTGACCTGATCCGCAGAGTTAGAAAACAAAAGTCCTGAGGCATAAGGAAGGGGAGAGAGCGATGCCGGTGGGTTTTTTTGGATTTCCCAGAGCGATTAGGTAGCAAAGACAACAACATAAACAACGCTGCATGAACCTCTGTCTGTGATTTTTGATTTTTTTTCTTCAGTTTTGTGCAAAGGACTATATGGATCATCTCCAAATGAAGAAATCCGTAGCTACTACAGCAGAAATACACAAAAAGTTGAAACTCAAAGAAAAACTCACCATTTTCACTCAAACGCACCGCCAAGTTGGTGGCCGACTCTGTGATGGCATGTGTCACAGTATAAGAGTCGTCCCAGTGCTGCTGCTGCTGCTGCTGATGATGGTAGTAGTTGGAAGATGAGAAATCGTGAACCTTCGGCTGCTTCACCAAAAAGGAACGTGGCATTTTCTTTCCCTGTTAAAAAAAACGGATGCTAGAGCCTCATAGAAAAAAGTGAAGAGGCTGATGATAGAAAAAGAAAAGAGCAGAAATGTACTGAGCTTCCAGGCGGCCTTCTTGAACAGGCCAAACAGCGGAGGATTGAAGAAACAGTTCGCAATTTTTTTTAATCCTAGACAAGGTTTAAAGCCAGAGAGAAAAAGGAAAAGAAAATGTAGTGAAAGCAGCAGACATAGAGAGAGAAAGCAGAGGACGGGGAGGATGGAGAGGGAGACAGAAAGTGGCGAAGGAGAAAGAGGCAGCGAGAGAGAGAGAGAGAGAGAGAGAGAGAGAGAGAGAGAGAGAGAGAG